>JANQBM010855179.1:0-13742 GCA_025594535.1 Erythroxylum domingense | reverse complement strand
TTTACATTTTCACATTTCTTTTTATATGCATGTGTGTTCTTTGTTGGTTTGTTTCTTGCTTGTTTTAAGTTTTCAATTAAAATGAGAGAAAGAATAAAACAAACAAAATAAACATTTTCTCTTTTATGTTGATTCTAGGATGATATAGTCATGATTAGAGTGTGAATTGACTGGAGAACTTTATAGAAACTTTATTATGTATTTTTACTCTTATGATTGGTCGATATACATTATCTTTAAAAGAGTAGTGACTAGTGGTAGACATGTACATCAGGATGTACATGTCATAAAGGTCACACACTATCAAAAGATGATGAGACTGAAATGAAGATGCCAGTTTAATAAGGCTCATCTTTAACTGGCATCTTCATTTCAGTCTCTTCATCTTTTGATAGTGTGTGACCTTTATGACATGTACATCCTGATTGTGCTTTGAATTTCTATTTGAGACCACATTTTTATCATATGCATTAATATGGAAATGATTAGGCATTCTTTGTTTTTCCAAAATACATTAGCCAAATAGCCTACCTATTGACATGGTTTTTCCCTTGTTAACCCCCTTTGAGCTTTATACCTTTATTTTTGTATCAACCATATTGCATGCTTTATATTTAACCAAATGTCCTACCCAAGCCATAAAGCTAGTGGAACATTTGTGATTCGTGAGTTTGTGGATATACAAAAGTGTAAGTGTGGGGTTATACATATGTATGGGTTGGTTAATGTTGGGATGTTTGTTATGTCTTATCATTGAAATTCCCATGTTAATGTAGTTTATTTTAAGGTTAAAAAAGAAAGGAAAAGAACGAAATAAAAGAGAAAAGAAAAGGACAAGAAAAGAAAAGAAAAGAAAATGAAAAAGAAAGAAAGAAAGAAAAAATTTTTGTTTAAATAAATTTATCAAGGAGGAAGTACTTATGAGTTTGCAAAGTTATTCATGATTAATGCATCTTCCTAGAGTTGTTATGAATGTGTTATTTAAGTATATTGAATATAAGGTACATGTTGGCTTGGAAGGCTCACTCTTGTGGTTTCAATGTATTGTTGGCATAAATCGTATGAGTGATTCCTTCGGATTGGTATATGCCTCATGTGGATTGTGGATAGGAGATGAATGGGGTTGCGAAATATAAATTTGCATTTGTCATAATTGACGGTACCTAGTTTTTGATGAGTGTTGCTTTGTTTCACTAGCTTAATGGCTTTCATGCTACTTAACCCAAATACATCTTACCTTACTTTTGCCCACATTACAACCTTGAAAAGTCCTTTGATCTATGATTTTGCATGTGAACATTAATGGTGGAGAAATGAAATGATATGCAAAGTTGTGGAAAGACATGATCATGAATAGTGTTGAGTGCACCTATGGATATATTTTATTTAAATACATTTTCCGAGTTTATCATTAGATTTCTCAATTTTTGAAGGTGTTAAATGTTGATTGATTATGAGTAAATGCTTGGAATGTTGAGTTCTAGCTATGATTTTTTAAAGTCACTCATCTTTGGTTGTGATTATATATTCTTGGAATATATGGGAAATGAGTTAATATTTTTGGGTTTTTGAGCTTAATTTTAACGTTTTACCCAAGGACGGCCAAAAGCTAAGTGTGGGGGAAATTAATAGGTGCTTAATTGATTATGAAATTATTCCATAACACTTAGCGATTATTGACATAAAATTGCTTAAGGTACTCACTTTGACTCATATATGATTTTAGGTACAATTCGGAAGCAAAGAAGTTAAAGTGAGTCGAAGCTTTAAATTTTGGCCATTTTTCAAAAATTAATTTTTACTTGTCTTTATAGAGTAAGAAGAAGAAATTAAAAGATAAGAAGAAAATTAAAAGAAGAAAAAAAATGCAAAGAACAGTGAATGAAGATGGACATCTGGAAAAAGAGATAAAAATGGTAGTGCAAGATGAAGAAAACATAATGCAGGAGGACAAGGCAGGAGATGAAACGTAGCACAGTAGCTGGAGGTTAGACCAAAACGAGTTTGCGTTTTACATAGACGTCTGCGTGAAATGCAAACTACAACGTCTGCATTTCACAGACAATTATGTTTCACAAACGAAGGCTAGAGGGTTTTTAAGTTGCGTGAACAGTAAAGTGGACCTAAACTCACTACTATTTTATTTTGACTAACGTTACGACGTGCGGTTAGCTATTGTTCTATTTATTTATTTAATTTTTGATCCACTTTACTATTCAATTCTTTAAAACCCTCCAGCTGAACGTCCCTCTATATCTGCGTTTTATTTATTCCTTCCTAGCTTCTAGTGTACGTTGTCATTTTTGGCTGGGCTGCTGCATTAAGCTACATTAAACTCACATGTTGCTTGCCGTTTTGATCCACTTCCTATATTTATACATCAAATTAACATGAAGTACCACGCACACCTCACGTCTTTGTTTCATCATTTCACCTGTTGCGTTTTGATGCTCATTAATCCACCTTGCAACCTTGCGCTTTCTTTAGGTGTTGTTGTTCTATTGTGCTTCTCCTTCACGTCACATATGTGCTGTCATTTTGGTCTAGCATGTTGCATGAAAGTCCCATATTGTTTGCATGTGTTTTGGTACACCTGTCCAACGTTTTGGTGTTTTATCCCAGCAGCTATCATTTCTCTTCTCACCTTGGTGCCTTATGCATTGTCCATTAATTAAATTAATAACTTGCATAGGCATGCAAATCCATGTTACCCACGTTCTTTTCTTTGTTTTTTCTTTTTTTCTTGTCTTCTCTTGCTCTAATTTTCTTGTTCTTACTTTTTGACTCACTTCAACTTCTTTGTTTCCGAATTGTGCCTAAAATCACATATGAATCAAAGTGAGTATCTTAAGCAATTTCATGTCAATAATTGCTAAGTGTTATAGAATAATTTCATAATCAATTAAAAACCTATCAACTCCTTTGGTTGAAAATCATTGAGTGAGTTAACTTGTTCTTCCCCATCTTTAAAAGGCTTACAAGAATACGAACAAACATTAGCTATATGACTACAAGTTTCACATATACCATATAACTCTTGATTTAGAACGTTTTCAGGTAGTCTTGTAATTAACATCTTTACATGCCTTGTTAACTCCGCTAATTGCATAACCAGTTCTTGATTTGAGATCACTTCATGAATTCCAGCTCTTCTTCCCCTCACGCTCTTTTATTGAGAATTGGACCCTAACATTTTGAAGATTTCATACATTTCTTTAGTCATCTTCTCTCCCACAGCTCCTCCTATTGTACTGTCCACTGTGTATTGACACTATTATGTTAATCTATCATAGAAGAATTGGTTCTACTTATAAAGTGGAAAGTGATGGTGTGGACATTGTATGAGCAACAATTTGAAGCATTCCCATGCCTCATGGAATGGTTCTCCCTCCATCTGAGTGAAGGTTTTTATCTTCTTCTGCAACTCGGAAGTCTTTTGATGGGAATAGAAATTTCCCATGAATTTGTTGTAAACCTCCTCCAATGTAGTTAATGAACTGGGTGGAAGGGCATCAGCCACACCTTGGCCTGATCTTTCAATGTGTGTGGGAAACACCTCATCTTGAGTTGATCTTCATTTAGGCCATCCAAAGGGAATGTCTAAAGAGTGGTATAAAATTCTCAATTGAAGTTTAAAAGGTCTTCATTAGGAACCTCATAGAACGATGGCAGCATGTTGTAATGAATGCTCTTAAATTCATAATTTTTGGTTGCCTCTCCCAAACGTATGCATGAAGTGGCAGTACCAATTATTGGTCTAGCATACTCCGTCATTACTGGCTACCTTTCACCCATTTCTTGATCTTTAAGCTTGGGTTCCTCGAGATTGTCTTCAAAGCCCCTTTTAGGTCCTCTTATCCGATGCACATTGTCAATAAAGGGAGCAAGTTCGCTTTTTAGAGACCTCCTTCCATATATAAACCAAATAAAAACAACGATGAATTAAGAAATTTACTAAAACAACTCAATGAAATATCACAACAAAAATGTATACATGAATAGACAAAACACTTAATAAAATAATCAAAATTAAATCAAGTCCAATCACTAAACACCTCCCCGGTAATGGTGCCAAAACTTGTTGTGCCCAAAATAAGTTTTAAAAATTACCTAGGCTATCCTACTCGCAAGTATATAAGGTAGTTGTAGTTTATTACCTAAGGTCGTCTCCTATAGAGGTGAATTGATCCACTCAAATTAACCTTAAAGAAAAATAAAAAAATGAAATCCTAAACATTCTATCCCGATTTATTAAGTGAAGGCTTTAAAGAAAATTAAAAAATTAGACTGAAAAGTAAACTGATTCAGCTGGAAGCAAAAAACGAATAGATTAATCAAAGTGGGAAATTATTGAGAATTAATTTCACTAATTTAATCTCCTACACATGACTAAGGGGAAATGATTGGATAATTGCCTTACTAAAATTATCAATTAGGTTCTCAAATCAATTCAAATAACAAACAAATCTAACTTTCGTATTCGAAAAGTTTATCATCCAAATTAATTGTTAAACCCAACTAATAATTACCACTTAAGTTAATATATTTCTAATTCTTAACCTAAACGTCTATAGTTTCTCGTTCCATATTAAACTTCTTCTCTCGATCCTTCATTTAATGCCAAAATGATGCAAAGTTTGATCATGCTTTTACATCCATTCAGTTCAGAAACTATAGCAAACATAAGATAACAACACAGTCCCTCAATTATGCACATTTGACTAAAATAGCTACATTAACCCTTAAGAAAAAGAGATTAGCCCTTCATGGAAATAACAAGGTTCATCTTCTTTATATACCTCAATCCCATCTTTATCAGTCTAAGAGAAGCATTAAAACAAAAAAACCAAGTAAATAACCAGAAGAACTATTAAAAAGTTAACAGAGTATGAGTCTATCAACAAAAGAGGAGTAAGTTCAGTAGAAAATAACAGGGAAATGATAAACAGAATGAGCAAACAAGTGCTCAGATAAGGGAGTTGTGATGATCTCCCACCACTATCAAACTCTCTGCATTGGCTCTCGCCTTCTGCTCCTACTTGGTTCTCACCCAAACGATCGAATGCTCAAATTGTTTCTACCTCTCTGTTGTTCTTCTTCTTCACCTCACTTAACTAGTCTCTGCTTCTCCTCTTTCTTCCTCTCTATAGGCTTTTATCCCTAAATGAGTCTGTAGGGTCTATATGTAGAATGTGTGTTAGAATGTGAGAATATGCTGCCACCCTCCTCTCTTTTTTCTATTTGTAGTGTCATTTTAGGTGTAACTTTTCGAACCTTCAACTGCAGATGCCAGGTAATAAGTAGACGAATTAGAGAAAAGACATGTCACGAGGGTGACTTGTTTTGTCACCCTCATGAGGACTGGTCATAGTGGTGACAAGTTTAGTCACAATGGTGACTAAACTTATCACGGTAGTAACAAGTTAAGTCACCACCGTGACTAGCTTGTTTAGTCACCACCTTTCTTTATTTTTTTTGCTTTTCATGCAAAATTTACCTAAACTTTCATTTTTCATGAAAAATTTATAAAATAATCCAATTAATGTGCATACAATATTCATACCATTTTCACTCAGTTCATCTCTCATTTGGATCAAACACAAGAATTTGTAACCAAAATTAAGATATGAAGCCAAGAAAAGTCAACAGAAATTAGCACAACAAGACTTGGATAAAATGTTTTTAAATAAGATATATTCATGGGTTCACTTAAATACCATTCACGATTATGACATTCCACAACTTTGCAAATAATTTCATTTTTCCACCGCTAAGGTTCACATGCAAAATCGTGAATCAAAGGATTTTTAAGGTTGTAATATAGGTAAGTGTAAGGTGAGATGTATTTAGTAAAGAAGCATGAAAACCATTTGATCGTGGTTTTCTGATGTGTGTAAGTTATAATTAATAACCTCGATAATCCGCAAGTGTACGGGTCATTCACGTAGTACCTAAGGTGTCAATCCCGTGAGGAGGGATAATCTAATCCTAAATTCTAAAGCCAAAATAATTTGCAATAATTCAAAATGTAACAAAACTAATGCAAGAATTTAATTCAATCATGTAACTCAATTCCAAGAATCAATTACGAAAATATTAACAAAGTTGCAGTTACAACCCACACTCAAGAATCAACCTAAAGGAACTATCAATTTAGAGAAAGGGAAATTTTTACCTATCTTTAATGCTAACCTAATCGATTATGAATTAGTGGATTATTGGTCCTAGACAATCCTAGGGTTGATTACTCTCTCTCTTAAGTTATAACCATTATGGAAAATTGCAATTTCTTAATTAACAATTTATCCAAAACCCTAATTAGATCTAAAGTTGTCCAATAGACTATTGGGAACCTATGTGAGATCTCTCTTTACACAATTACCGATTTGATTAATTTCTCATTCTTATCAAATCACCTAACTCTCGTCAGCCCAATTTAATTATTTTTCTTTCGATTCACTCTCTTAGTCTATTACCGAATTATGCAATATCATAAATCAATACAATAAATATAACAAAAATAAAATAATCATATTTTATTAAATCAAAGATAAAAAAACTCAAAGGTGAGTATAGAATATCTCAACATTCACAAATCCTATCATCAAATTGCTATTCCCAATTCCATACAATAATAAAAGTAGAAAATAACAGGAAATATGATCTTGGATGGAGATGGGAGGTAGCGACGTCAAGAAACTCCAAATTTGGGAAGCATGTCGATGGCAGCTTCTTCTCCACTTCTCTCTTCCTTCTTCTCTTTCTCAATCTTTCAACAATCCTCGAAACTTGATTTTTTTAGTGTCTACATGTCTGTCCGACATAGGCCACAATCGTGGGCCACATTTGAGACTTCTATCATAATTGTGGCAAGAAGGCCACGATCATGGGCCATGTCCTGGGCTTCTGTCATGATCGTGGCTTCTTGTGCCACGATTGTGGGCCGTTGTTTTGGCCTGAGTGTCTCCGAAACTTCTCTGTTCTTCAATGTTGACCCTGAAGCACTAACAGACAGATCAAGGTACTTCAAAACATAATAATTAAGCTCAAAAACTTGTACTGACCACTAAAACCACTTAAACACAATTAATGAACAAACTAACACAATTCTAACCTAAAAACATACTAAACGATTAAGTTAACGATTAAATGCATATCAAACCAAGCCCTAAAATATGGTGCAATTTACACTTATCAACATTCGCACACTTAAACATTTGCCTATCCTCAAGCAAACAAAACAACAAACACACAAAAGTTTACACAACACAATGCAACAATAAGACAATGGCTTCAACTTTAAGAAATAAATTTAATTTTAAGCACAATCATTCGAGTCATTTCAATTCATTAACATGCAAAATCCACGTATTGGGGCTTTAAACTAAATATACTTATTAATCCAGACTCAAGTGTTAAATTGTTTACCCTTTTCGATTACACACATACATTAATAATTCTTTTTTCATTCAGACTCTGTAACTACTCCTAAGTATGTTTTCATTAAAAGTCAAACTTTTGCAAATTTGGTAGGTTTTTATTAAAAAACACACTTTTTTTATTTAATTTTTATGAACATGGGCTTAGTCTTTTTACGCAGAGGCAAACATTAGTAATGAATTTCGATCTGGTTACTTGACTAAGTCATGCTTTTTATTAAGATGCTTGGTTAGAACATCATTATAGCATTTTTATGCAAAGGCACACATTTGTGATGCGTGTCGATCCGGTTACTCAGCTACATCACGTTCTTAACTGGCGAGTAGTTCTATTCATAACATGAAGGCCAGTGGAATAATTTATTTTAAAATTAACAAACATGATTTTTTGATTGATTTTTTTATTATCTATCTTGTTGAGCTACTGGTTTCCATAAAAGATACTAACAAAGTTACTTAAGTCGAAAGGCCTCAAATTACGAATGAATGTGACAATTCAGAAGGTGACAAACTAACACTAAATCTTAATTAAGCTGCATATTTAGCCAAAGACCCCAATTCACTAATTTTGGGAGCTAATGATTCTTCAAAATCTAATTACTATGTTCAAAATTAAATCAATTCCAATCCATCTAAGCCATTAACACATTGACACAATTCACAAAATGCAACCTAACAATTATCATACCAAATGCAAAATCACATTCAAAACAAAACACATAACCCTTGCCACACTTGAACAACACATTGTCCTCAATATGAGAATGGGAAATACAAACACATAAGGAAAGAAGAAACATAAATTAAAGTAAAATAAAACAAAAATAAAAATAAAGATTAAATTTAAAAAGAAAGGGGGTTAGAATAAAACCTCATGGTTATAGATGCAGGGCTGGTTTTGGAGGTGGCGTTTGAATGCCCTAAGCCTCGAAATAATAATGGATATGACGTATGTCATGGCTCTGACGTCGTTGAGTTTGGACTATCTCCTTTATCTTTCTAGAATTCTCCGTAAGTGTATCTATAATTACCTTGGTATTTGCAAAGATTGTATCTAGTACTTTCTTCCCAGCTAGTTCTTTTATTTCTTCTTTTTCCTCGGATTCCTTGCTAGTCGAATCTCTTCTTCACGTGTGTCTGGGAACTAATATCCCAAAGTTCCATATTATGGGATTTTATGATTTCAACTTGCCATAGATGATGATGGTTCACGAATTCAGGACGGTAGACTGTGAGTCCGTTGCACTCAACTTTTTAGTAATTAGTTATGGCCGAAACCAAAAAACCCATTCCTAAGTTATTGATCCTCTTCTTTCGAGTAACAATAATTGCATTAAAGATGTGGGTGGTTGTACAAACTGGGATGCTATGATCTATGCACCACAACATGAAAAGTTCTTTCGTTGAACATTTATTGGTTTCCATTTTGTCAAAAACGGTTTGACATGTAAATTTGTGCATTAACAAGTGTTCGTGGCTCCTAATGATGTTGTTGTGTGTGTTCTTAGCGTCGAAATGCTCTAACCCAGTTAGTTCAGTCTAGTAAGGGTTGACACAGAAATCATCGTGCTGATCCACTACGGACGACTTAGGGAAACCACAAATTTCATACAAAGTTTCATAATCAAGCCCATAAGGTTGTCCCTGCAACCTAAACCACAATTCCCTATGTTTATTGGATTCGTACTAAAGGGATGTTAAAAATTCTAAGGTAATTTCGTCATAAATAGGGAATTGAAATTGAATGAACTAACCCCATTGAATTTTCTCTGCTAAACTTTCGACCTTGTCTCGCAATTCTAATCTATCTAAAGTTTCAAAATGAAAATACTTTGGAACCATACTTGTCTCATAATTCTAATCTATCTAAAGTTTCAAAATAAAAATACTTTGGAACCATAATTTGTTTATTGCGAAGAGAATGAAAATAGGTACCTTCTTCATCTGAGAAGATCAAGAAAGGTGCTTCGTAATTAACTGCCTTGTTCTTTTTCCCTCATCCCGAGATTTGGTTTTGCCCTACTGACTGATCGTGCTTTACTGTTTGCTTGATGCATGGCATACTGGCTTATGAGTCGGTAGAAGTTGGAAGAAACTAGAAATTTGAAATTTGTGTAGAGAGAACTGAGAGTGTTTGGAGGTTTAAAGCTTAGAGAGATAAAGTAAAAAATGAAAGTGAGTGAAAAAGTGAAGTTGGAAATAAATATATAGGTGGTTGGAGGGTAAAATGGTAAATTTTGATAATGACAGTTGCGTGTCTCCTTTTCTTACCCTACCGCAGGCCATAATCATGACCAGCACTTTTTCCACCAATGAATTTATTTTTTCCTTTTGTGCTTCACCACTTTCTGAAATCACTTCTTAACTCTTTATAGCCCTTTCACCTCTCTTTGCATATTTCATCGAGCATCAAATTCATGTCGAAGTATTATGCCTTCTCGATTTTATTTGGAAACAAAATAACCTAACTACAGAATTCAAACTATCTGGAAAAAAAAACTCAAGTGAAATAATATGCCATGGGTCGCCTCCCATACAACGTTTCTTTTAATATCGATAGCTCGACACTCTTCTTTTCTCACAGTGGTTCAAATAAATAGTGCAATGGTAGTGCCATCACTGATCTCACAATTTGCATGAGTTATCGTGCTCTGGATATTGGACCCCATTTCTGGAGCCTAACTATCTGGAATATCAGAAGAAGTGAACATATTCAGGATGTTGGCCCTGAAGATTGAGAGGTTCGAATTGAGATGAAAGTACTAGCGTCTACATTGGTGGTCTTCGCTGCAGCAAACTCAATGTTTCGCCGCAGAGAAACTATGGTAAGTACCACTAAGGACCTTTCGGAAAAAGTTTGCCGCGGTGAAGTTACCAAGGTACGCTGCGGCGAGAAGCTTGACTTCGTCGCGGCGAAGTTACCAAGATCAAAAGAAACTACCCTTCAAGAAAGGTTCACCGCGGCCAACCTCTGGCTTCACCACGACGAAACCCTCAATTCACAACCCAAAACCCAACAATCCAACATCTATCCCTAAACATCAAACATAACTTAATACACATACATGTACAATCTTCCCACAAAACCATTTACAACTCATCCAAAAGATCAATACAAACATATGCAAAGAACTTCTTAAATTCTAAATCTCATCATTGAATAAAATAAAGTTTGTATATAGTTTTAGTTCATATCAACAATTACATCAATGCTAATATAAAATACAATGGATGCCCATCTTTGATATGCCTATAAAGCTATCCAAAATGTTTACTAACTTAATACAAAGGTCTCTAACTATCTTGGAGTTTTGCCCAAATGCCTTGCAAGGATCTCTAATCTTCTCTTTCTGCACCTGAGGAGGGAAAATTTTGGGTTGAGCTACACAGCTCAGTGGCTAGTATATTTATAGCTATTAGCAACAAGCCACACAATCAAGCATATATGTTCATATATATTTCTATCAATATACATCGATATTTTATTTTTAATCTAGCAATTAAGCCATCAACAATTCTCATTCAAAGATTCATAATTAAAGATGCTATCACATAAAACATAACATATACATTTAAGCATCAAAATATAACCCTTAATTAAGCATCATACTTGACAATTCAAAAATGCAATGCACAAACAAATGGCTCGAAGGTTTTGTGGAACAAAACAAAGAAACCGAAGTTTACTCCGTGAACAAAATGAGTCCACTTTTCGGATCTCGTATGCCATAAGCAGGCAGCCGGGAGAAGGCTTATGTCGATGTGCACGTGACTACGAAATGGTTCCTCTCTCACCCAAACACAAACGAATTTCATGCTCAATTCATTTCATTTCATTATGGCAAATGTCATACATTTTTCAAGGCATGACAGGATAATACATCACAACGAAATTTTTCACATTCATAACAGTTCAAATTTAACAATTAGACATGCACACACATAAGAAAACAATTTGCTCATCACACAATAACCATAAATATATTACCCACCTATTTACTTGCAAATTCCAAGTGAAGCTTGCCTTTCGTCTTGCTTTTGGATTGGCATTCCTTGGTTTCCTTCAAACAACCGAGTTCTCATTCAACACAACATTCCCATAGAAATTCATAAAGCTTCTAAAATCACATAAACGAAATAAATGCTAAGTTGGGCTTAGGCTTAACCTACCCATAGTTTATCTATGTCAGAAAAACCAAGACCTAGTTTAGGAACCCATAAAAATCCATATAGGGTTTCACTTCTTTCTTTCTACATAACTCATATCTTTCTCAAATCCCTTTTGTTTTTCTACTAAGCAAGAAGAAAGATGATACTTACCTTAAGCTTAGCCCAAATCTTCTTCTTTCTCCTTCTTTCTCCTCTATGATTTTTCCTTCTCTTCTTCTTCTTTCTCCACGATTCTTCTTCTTTTCTTCTCTTCTCACAACTCCCTTCTTTCTCTTTTATTCAAGACCACATTTTGCCTTGTTTTCCAATTATACCCTTCATTTAACTTGTCCTTCCAATTTTGCCCCTTTTTTTCTATCAACTACTAACATCTTAACTCCTTATTCTGATTAGGTAAATGAAGAAATTTGATAACACTTCCTTCTAGAAAAGTTTTCCTTATTGTCTTAAGTTTCTAATGACACTAAAATCATTCAATTTGGTTCAGTACTCTAAAAGTTATGCCCCAAACATTTTCTGGCCATTCTTATACTAAACCACATTCTTTATTCAATTTCCATTCAAACTTTCAAATCCTTATAGACTGAATTAGAACTCCATTTCATCATACAGTTTGTATCTCTATGTCTCTAGTTTACTCCAAATTAAAAATTACTCCATTTGGATAACTACACCAAAAGTTATGCCTAAAATACCAAAATGTGTTCTGTGTTGGAAAGTTTGCTTTCCAGAGAGGAAATGTTTGCGTGAAAACTTACAAGTTTGTTACAGCGAACCAAGAAAAGTTGGCTTCGGTGAACTTCATCCTTCAAGTTGGCTATGGGGAACCAAGGAGAGTTGGTCGTGGCGAACTTTGACAGAAACATACGTAGAACATGTTACTGCTAAAATTTCCAGATTTTACACATCCAACATCTTACCCCTAACACATCTTGTACATAGATCACCCTTTTTACTTCATTTACTCTTCATTCTCAACTTTGTCTCAACTCAATATCATTCACAAACAATTCATGACATAATTGAACATTACCCAAAAATAGAGCATACAAATTTTCCCATTCATTATTTACTTCCTATATATATATTTAACTTCTTACTATCATCAATCATGTTTCATTCTTCAAATCAAGAAGAGTAATAGGTTACTTGATTTACCTAAAGCTTCTTCAAGAATTTCAAAGAATCCTAACTCCTTCAACATCCATAAAAATCAACTCACTACATTCACTACCTTAATCTTGTCTATCGTTTCTAATTCAAGAATGTTTTTCCTTTTTTTTCATGCCTAATCACCAACAATTTCCCATTTTAATAGTTCCAACTTTCAAGAAAAGTTTGGGGTCCAACACTGGATTCTACCTTCCTTGTGATTCTCCTTCCTTTCCCTTCTTCTACACGATCGTTTCATTCTGAATGTATTCCCAGGATCCTCAATATCTTCCCATTGTCGTCAAGGTTTGGTTTCATTGATATTAGTTGGAGGTAAAGGAGAACTGTTGTCTTTCTTTGACATTTTGAAGGTTATTTACTGCTTTCCTATCCTCAAAGTTAGTTTACCCTATCAACGTCAATTATTGAGCGAACAGTGGCTAGGAACGGTTGTGAACTATAGGGGTTTCCATATCTTCTCCAATATCTAATATATAGAAGCCTGTAGGAAAGGTAAATTTATCAATTTGTACTTGCACACCCTTAATGATCCCCTTCGGTTGATGAACCATTATGTCGATCGTCTTTACTAACATCTTTGTGGGTTCTAACTCTCTTAACCCCAAATTTTGACTAAAGCTATAGGGCTTTGTATTGATTCTCGCTCCCAAATCTGCGAAGGCCCTATCTATATTGACTCCATTGATACTACAAGGCATGTAAAAATCCCCTAGGTCCTCTTTCTTCTGTTCTATAGTAGGGTTTTCTTTCGCTATGTGCTTCTTAACCTTCCATTATGTCCTCAACCTTGTTTGATTCAACATCCTTAAAATTTCTTGTTGCCCTACTTGAAATTGACTTTTGCTGAGCTAGAATAGGGTATGGAATTTCAAGTCAAGGTTCCTTGATTGGCTCAATTACGAGCTCACTTAGAAGGAGTTCCATAATTACTTGTCCTTTTCCTTTATCTCCGTCTTCCTT
>JANQBM010855131.1:0-13745 GCA_025594535.1 Erythroxylum domingense | reverse complement strand
ATGAGCATGAGATGTGGTAATTTACCACATCTGGACCCGTTTCTTTGGTCCGACCCGTTCTCTGGAAACGGGATGTTTTGCCTGCCGAAGGTGGTTAATGGGTTGTTTTGCCTGCCGAAGGTGGTTAATGGGTTGTTTTGCCTGCCGAAGGTGCCTAACAACCATGCCAACGGGTTGTTTTGCCCACTGATCACGCCTAGCAACCATTCCAATTAACTATTTTTTCCACCGAAGGTGCCAATGAGTTGTTTTTCCCACCGAAGGGGCCTGGCTGCTGTGCCAACGGGTTGCTTTACCTACCGAAGGTATGCCAACGGGCTATTTTTCCAACCAAAGGTCCCTAGTGACTATGCCAATAGGTTATTTTGTCCGTCGAAGGTGCCTAATGGGTTGTTTTTCCCACCAAAGGTGCCTAGCCACTGTGCCAACGGGTTGCTTTGCCTACCGAAGGTGCCTAGAGACCATGCCAACAGGTTTTTTTGCCCACCAAGGGTGCCTAACAACTATGCTAACGAGTTGTTTTGCCTGCCAAAGGTGCCCAACTGGTTAGTTTCCCCTCCAAAGGTGCCTAACGATCGTGCCAACTGGCTGTTTTGCCCACCAAAGATGCCCAATGGGCTGTTTTGCCCACCAAAGTTGCCTAATGAATTGTTTTCCCACCGAAAGGGGTTAAGGGAAGCGTCAACGGAATGTTTTGCTCGTCGAATTTGGCTAGCGACCGATCCAACGGGCTGATTTATTTACAAGAGATGTCTAAAGGGCTGCTTCTCCCACCGAGGGTGCCTAGCAACTATGCCAACGGGTTATTTTACGCCAAAGGTGCCCAACTAGCTGTTTTCCCATCAAAGGTGCCTAGTGACCGTGCTAACGGGGTGTTTTGCCCACCGAAGGTGCCTAACGAGTTGTTTTTTCCCACTAAAAGGGGCCAGCGGCAGCTCCAACGGGATGTTTTGCCCATCAAAGTTGCCTAATGACCGTTCCAACGGGTTGATTTATTCACCAAAGGTGTCTAAAGGGTTTTTTTTCCCACCGAGGG
This sequence comes from Erythroxylum domingense, assembly GCA_025594535.1. NCBI lineage: Eukaryota > Viridiplantae > Streptophyta > Magnoliopsida > Malpighiales > Erythroxylaceae > Erythroxylum > Erythroxylum domingense. Next base: position 12,709 of record JANQBM010855131.1, on the reverse strand, counting down.
TGTCTAGCAACCATGCCAATAGGTTGCTTTTCCCAGTAAAAATGCCTAGCGATTGTGCCAACATACTGTTTCTTCCATCGAGGCTGCCTAGCAACCATATCAAAGGATTGTTTTTCCCATAGAAGATGCCTAGCCACGGTGCCAATGCGTTGTTTTGTACACCGAAGGTGCCTAGAGACTGCGCCAATGGGTTGTTTTGCCCACCAAGGGTGCCTAGCAACCTTCCCAATGGGTTGTTTTCCCACCAAAGGTGCCTAGAAACTATGCCAACGGGTTTTTTTGACCATCGAAGGTTCCCAACAGTTTATTTTTCCCACCAAAGGTGCCTAGCGACTGTGCCAACGGGCTATTTTGCCCACCAAAGGTGTCTAAAGGGTTGTTTTTCCCACCGAGGGTGTCTAGAAATAGTGCCAATGGGTTATTTTACCCACTAAAGGTGCCTACCGACCATGGCAACTAGCTGTTTTACCACCGAAGGTTCCTAGCGACAGTGCCAATGGGTTGTTTTGCTCATTAAAGTTACCCAACGGGTTGTTTTTCCCACCTAAAGTGCAACAATGCTTTGTTTTTCAACCATATACACCTAGCGACTGTGCCAATTGGTTGTTTTTTCCACCGAAGGTGCTTAGTGACCAAGCGAATGGGTTGTTTTGTCCACCGAAGGTGCCCAATGGGCTATTTTTCCCACCGAAGGTGCCTAGTCACTGTGCCAACTACTTGTTTTGCCTACTGAGGGTGCCTAGCAACCATGCCAACGAGTTGTTTTACCTACCAAAGGTGCCCAACTAGCTATTTTCCCACCGAAGTTGTTCCAACGGGCTATTTTCCCATAAAAGGTGCCTAGCAACTACGTCAACAGACTGTTTTCCCCATCAAAGGTGCCCAACGGACTGTTTTGCCTACCAAAGGTGCCCAACTAGCTATTTTTCCCACCAAAGGTGCCTAGTGGCTGTGTCAACAGGATGTTTTGCCCATCGAACTTGCCCAATAGGTGGATTTGCCGATCGAAGGTACCTAGCGACTAGACTGTGCCAACGTACTGTTTTCCCACTGAAGGTGGCACACGGGTTATTTTTCCCACCAAAGGTACCGAGCAATTGTATCAACGGACTGTTTTGCCGAACGAAGGTGCCTAGTGACCGTACAAACGAGCTGTGTTACCCACCAAAGGGGCCTAGCGACCATGCCAACAGATTGTTTTACTCACCAAAGTTTCCCAACGAGTCGTTTTTCCCACCGAAGGTGCACCAAAGTTCCAAACAGGTTATTTTGCCCACTGAAGGTGCCTAGCGATCGTGGCAAAGGGCTGTTTTCCTCACCCAACGTGCCTAGCAACCATGCCAATAGGTTACTTTGTCAACTAAAAATGCCTAGTGACTGTGCCAACAGACTGTTTCTCCCAATCAAGGCTACCTAGCAACAATGTCAAAGGGTTGTTTTTCCCACAGAAGATGCCCAGCCACGGTGCCAATGCATTGTTTTGTCCACCGAAGGTGCCTAGAGACCGTGCCAACGAGTTTTTTAGCCCACCAAGGGTGCTTAGCAACCTTGCCAATGGGTTGTTTTTTCACCAAGGGTGCCTAGCAACTATGCCAATGGGTTGTTTTGACCACAGAAGGTTCCCAACTATCTATTTTTCCCACCAAACATGCCTAGCGACCGTGCCAATGGGCTGTTTTGCCCATCGAAGTTGACCAATGGGTTGTTTTGCCCAACGGAGGTGCCTAGCGTCCATGTCAACGGGTTGTTTTGCCCAACAATGGTGCCTAGCAACCGTGCCAATTGACTGTTTTTGCCACAAAAGATGCCTAGAGACCATATCAATGGGGTGTTTTTCCCACTAAAGGTGCGCAATGAGCTGTTTTTCCCACCGAAGTGGCCTAGCTGTCATGCTAACGGGCTGCTTTGCCCATCGAAGGTGTGCCAACGGGGTATTTTTCCTACCGAAGATCCCTGGTAACTGTGCCAACGGGCTATTTTGTCCACCGAATGTGCCCAATGGGTTGTTTTTCCCACCGAAGGAGCCTAGCTACTATGCCAACAAGTTGTTTTGCCCACAAAAGGTGCCTAGAGACCATGCCAACAGGTTGTTTTGCCCACCGAGGGTGCCCAGCAACTATGCCAACGGGTTATTTTGCCGCCAAAGGTGCCCAACTAGCTGTTTTCACATTAAAGGTGCCTAGCGACCATGCTAACGGGGTGTTTTGCCCACCAAAGGTACCTAACGAGTTGTTTTTTCCCACTAAAAGGGGCTAGCGGCAGCTCCAAAGGTATGTTTTGCCCATCAAAGTTGCCTAACGACCGTTCCAACGGGTTGATTTATTCACCAAAGGTGTCTAAAGGGTTGTTTTTCCCACCGAAGGTGTCTAGCAACCATGCCAATAGGTTGCTTTTCCCAATAAAAATGCCTAGCGATTGTGCCAACAGACTGTTTCTCCCATCGAGGCTGCCTAGCAACCATGTCAAAGGATTGATTTTCCTATAGAAGATCCCTAGCCACGGTGCCAATGCGTTGTTTTATCCACCGAAGGTGCCTAGAGACCGCGCCAATGGGTTGTTTTGCCTACCAAAGGTGCCTAGCAACCTTGCCAATGGGTTTTTTTCTGACCAAAGGTGCCTAGAATCTATGCCAACGGGCTGTTTTGACCATCGAAGGTTCCCAACTGTTTATTTTTCCCACCAAAGATGCTAGCGACTGTGCCAATGGGTTATTTTGCCCACCAAATGTGTCTAAAGGGTTGTTTTTCCCACCGAGGGTGTCTAGAAATAGTGCCAATGGGTTATTTTGCCCACTAATGGTGCCTACCGACCATGGCAACTAGCTATTTTACCGCCGAAGGTTCCTAGCGACAGTGCCAATGGGTTGTTTTACTCACTAAAGTTGCCCAATAGGTTGTTTTTCCCACTTAAAGTGCAACAATGCTTTGTTTTTCAACCACATAGGCCTAGCGACTGTGCCAATTGGTTGTTTTTTCCTCCGAAGGTGCTTAGTGACCAAGCGAACGGGCTGTCTTGTCCACCGAAGGTGCCCAATGGGCTATTTTTCCCACCGAAGGTGCCTAGTCACTGTGCCAACTACTTGTTTTGCCTCGCAACCATACCAACAAGTTGTTTTGCCTACCAAAGGTGCCCAACTAGCTATTTTTCCCATCAAAGGTGCCTAGCGGCCATGTCAACAGCATGTTTTTCCCATCGTACTTGCCCAATAGGTGGCTTTGCCCATCGAAGGTACTTAGCGACTAGACTGTGCCAACGTACTGTTTTCCCATTGAAGGTGTGCCAACGGGCTATTTTTCTCACCAAAGGTGCCGAGCAACTGCATCAACGGACTGTTTTGGGGACCGAAGGTGCCTATTGACCGTACAAACTAGCTGTGTTACCCACCAAAGGGGCCTAGCGACCATGCCAACGGATTGTTTTACTCACCAAAGTTTCCCAATGGGTCGTTTTTCCCACCAAAGGTGCACCAAAGTTCCAAACAGGTTGTTTTGCCCACCGAAGGTGCCTAGCGATCGTGGCAAGGGGTTGTTTTCCTCACCTAACGTGCCTAGCAACCATGCCAATATTTTGCTTTGCCCACTAAAAATGCCTAGCGACTGTGCCAACAGATTGTTTCTCCCATTGAGGCTGCCTAGCAACAATGTCAAAGGGTTGTTTTTCCCACAGAAGATGCCCAGCCATGGTGCCAATGCATTGTTTTATCCACCAAAGGTGCCTAGAGACCTTGCCAATGGGTTTTTTTGCCCACCAAGGGTGCCTAGCAACCTTGCCAATGGGTTGTTTTCCCACCAAGGGTGCCTAGCAACTATGCCAACGGGTTGTTTTAACCACATAAGGTTCCCAACTATCTATTTTTCCCACCAAAGATGCCTAGCGACCGTGCCAATGGGCTGTTTTGCCCACCGAAGTTCAAACAGTTTGTTTTGCCCATTAAAAGTGTGCTAATGCACTATTTTTTCCACCAAATGTGCCTAGCAATCGTGTCAATTGACTGTTCTGACCACCAAGGCATGCAAATTGGCTTTTTCCTCATAAAAGGTGCTTAGTGACCTAAACAATGGGCTGTTTTGCTAACTGAAGATGCCTAGCGATCGTGTCAGCTGGTTGTTTTGCCCACCCAAGGTTTATAGCAACCAAGCCAATGGGCTATTTTGTCCACCAAAGATGCCTTACGACCGTATTGATGGGTTGTTTTACCCACTACCAAAGGTGCTCGACTGATTGCTTTTCCCATCGCAGGTGCCTAATGACCATACCAACAGGCTGCTTTGCCCACGGAAGGAGCCTAATGGCCTATTTTTCCCATCGAAGGGGCCTAGCAGTAGTGCCAAGGGCTGTTTTACCCACTGAAGGGGCCCAAGGGGCTATTTTTCCCACCGAGGATGCTTAGCAACCATGTCAAGGGTTGTTTTGCCCACCAAAGGTGCCAAGCGACTGTGCCAATGGGCTATTTTGCCTAGTGACTGTGCCAACAGGCTATTTTTCACAGCAAAAATGAGTCAACGGGCTGTTTTACCTATTGAAGATTCGTGCCAACGTGTTGATTTACCCATCAAAGGTGCCCGATGGGCTATTTTTCCAATGAAAGGTGCCTAGTGACTGTACGAACGAGCTGTTTCACCCATTGAAAGAGCCTAGACACCATGCCAGCGGGTTGATTTTTCCACCAAATATGCCTAGAGACCATGTCAACGGACTATTTTGCCCACCGAATATGTGCCAACGTGTTGTTTTTCACACCGGATGTGCCTAGCAACTGTCCCAACAGGCTGTTTTGCCCATCGAAGGTGGGCAACGGGCTATTTTTCCCATCAAAGATGCCTAGCCACGTTGCCAATGGGCTTTTTTATCCACCAAAGGTGCCTTGCAACCATGCCAACGGGTTGTTTTGCCTATCGAAGATGCCTAACTAGCTGTTTTTACCACCAAAAGTGCCTAGCGACCGTGCCAATGAGCTATTTTACAAATTGATGGTGCCCAATTGGCTATTTTTCACAACGAAGTTGCCAATGGGGCTTTCTTTCCCACTATATGAGCCTGGAGTCGGTGCCAACTGGTTGTTTTGCCTAGCGAGGGTGCCTAGCGACCATGCCAACGATATGTTTTACCCACCTAAAGTGCCTTGCGATCATGCTAACGGGCTATTTTGCCCACCCAGTATGCCTAGTAACTGTGCCAACAGGCTATTTTACCCACTGAGGGTGCCTAGCGACTGTGCCAACGAGCCATTTTGCCTACTGAAAGTGCCTAGCGACCATTTCAACGGGCTGTTTTACCCACCGAAGGAGTTTTTTGCCCACCAATGATGCCTACCGACCTTGCCAACGGACTATTTTTCCCATCGAAGGTGTGCCAATAGGTTGTTTTACTCGACCATGCCAACAGGCTATTTTACCCACAGAAGGTGCCCAATGGGCCGTTTTCCCACCAAAGGTGCCTAGTAACTATGCCAACGGGATGTTTTACCCACATAAGGTGTCCAACGAGCTATTTTTCCCACCAACTATGCCTCGTGATCGTACCAACGGTCTGCTTCGACCACTGAAGGTGTGCCAACGGGCTATTTTTCATATGCAAGGTTTGGCAACGGGCCATTTTTTCCAACTAATATGCCTAGAGATCAAGCCAACGGACTGTTATGCCAATCGATGGTGTGACAACAGACCGTTTTTCCCATTGAAATTTCCTAACGACCTGGCCACCAAAAGTTCCTAGTGACTGTGCCAATGGGTTGTTTTACCCACTGATACCAATGGGCTACTTTGCACACATAGGATGCGTAGCGACAGTGCCAACGGGCCGATTTTTCTATCGAATGTGCCTAGTGACACTGTCAATGGACTGTTTTGCCTGTTTTCCCTCTAAAGGTGCCTAGCGATCATACCAATGGGCTATTTTGCCCACTAAAGGTATGCCAATGGGTTGTTTTTTCCATTAAAGGGGCATAACGACTATGCCAATGGGCTATTTTACCCACCAAAGGAGTACAGTGATCGTGCCTTTGGGCTATTTTACCCATCGAAGGTATGCCAACAACCTGTTTTTCCAACCGAAGGTGCTTAGTGATCGTGCCAACAAGGTCTTTTCGCCACTGAAGGTGTCGAACGGGCTATTTTTCCCACAAATGGTGCCTAACCACCGTGATAACTGGCTATTTTTCCCACGAAAGGTGCCCAATTGGTTGTTTTCTCACCAAAGTTGCCTAGCAAATGTGCCAATAGGTTGTTTTGCCCCCTGAAGGTGCCTTGCGACTATGCTAATAGGTTGTTTTGCCCACCAAAGGTGCCTAGCAACCATGCGAACAAGTTTTTTTGCCCACCAAAGGTTCCTAACTGGTTATTTTTCCTACTAAAAGTGGGTAGCGACCATGTCAATTGGTTGTTTTACCCACCAAAATTGCCAAACGGGTTGTTTTCCCACTTAAGGTGCCTAACGACCGTTCCAACGGGTTGTTTTGCTTACGAAAGGTGCCCAAGGGGTTGATTTTCCCAACGAAGGGACCTAGTGGTCATGCCAATGGGTTGTTTTAACTATGTCAGTGGGTTGTTTTATCCACCAAAGCTGCCCAACAGGCTATTTTTCCCACCGAAGGTGCCTAGCAATCGTACCAAAGTGTCTAATGACTGTGTCAACGAACAGTTATGCCACTGAAGTTGCCTAGTGACTGTGCCAACTGGCTATTTTTCCACTGAAAGTGGGCAACAAGCTATTTTTTCATCGAAGGTTCCTAGTAACCTTACCAACGGGCTGTTTTACCCACCCAAAGTGTCTAGCAATATTGTCATTGGGCTGTTGTGTCCACCAATGCCAATGAGTTGTTTTGCCTATCCAAGGTGCCTAGTGACCGTGCCAATGAGCCTTTTTTCTACCTAATGTGCCCAGTGATAGTGTCACCGGACTGTTTTGCCCACAGGAGATACCAAGCGACCGTGCCAACATGTTGTTTTGCTTACGGAGGGTTCCTAGCAATCATGCCAACGACTTATTTTGCCCACAGAGGGTGCCTAGTGATCGTGCCTATAGGTTGTTTTGCCCACGGAGGCTGCATAGTGACCTTGTTAATGGGTTGTTTTGCCCACAGAGGGTGCTTACCGACCATGCTAACGGGTTGTTTTGGTCGCCTAAGGTGACTAGCGACCGTGCCAATAGGTTGTTTTTCCCACCAAAGATGCCCAACCGGCTATTTTTCCACCAAAGATGCCTAGTGAACATGGCAACAGGCTGATTTGCCCACCGAAGATGCCTAGTGACCATGCCAAAGGGCTATTTTGCCCATCGAGGGTGCCCAGCGATCGTCCCATTGGGATCTTTTGTCCACATAGGGTGCTTAGCGACCGTGTCAACGTCCTATTTTGCCTATAGATGGTGCCTAGCGACTGTTCAAACAGGTTGTTTTACCCATAGAGGGTGCCTAGCGACTGTGTGAACGAGCTGTTGACCCACCGAGGGTGTGTAGCGACCGTGCCAATGGGCTATTTTACCCATCGAGGGTGCCTAGTAATTGTCCCATTAGGATGTTTTGCCTGCCCAAGGTGCCTAACGACCGTGCCAATAGGTTGTTTTGCCCATCGAGGTTGCCTAGCGACTGTGCCAATGGGCTTTTTTACCCATTGAGGGTGCCTAGTGACCTTGTCAATATGCTATTTTGCCCACTGAGGGTTGGTAGCAAACGGGATGTTTTTCACCACTAAGAATGTCTGTCGACCGTCCCATTGGTATCTTTTACCCTCCCAAGGTGTCTAGCGACTGTGCCAATGGGTTGTTTTACCCACCGAGGGTGCCTAGTGATCGTGTCAACAGGCTATTTTACCATTGAGGGTTAGTAGCAACCATCCCATTAGGATGTTTTACCCACCAAAAGCGCATCGGAACAATGCCAATGGGTAGTTTTGCCATGGAGGGTGCCTAGCGATCGTGCCATCGGGTTGATTTACCCACCGAAGGTGCAAAAGGACTATGCCAAAGGGCTGTTTTACCCATTAAAGGTGCCCAATGGGCTGTTTTTTGCACAAAAGGTGCCTAGCGACCATACCAATGAATTGTTTTGCCTGTCAAAGGTGTGCTAACGGGCTGTTTTGCCCACTGAAGGTGCCTAATGACCACGCCAATGGACTGTTTTGCCCACTGAAGGTGCCTAATGACCATGCCAATGGGTTGTTTTGCCCATTGAAGGTTCCTAGCCACTGTGCCATAGGGTTATTTTGCCCACCAAAGGTGCCCAACTGATTGTTTTTCTACCAAAGGTGCCTAATAAACATGGCAACAGGTTGTTTTGCCATCGACGGTGCCTGATGACTATGCCAACGGGCTGTTTTGCCTAGTGAGGGTGCCTAGCGACCGCCCCATTGGGATATTTTTCCCACTGAAGTTAAATAGCGACTGTGCCAACAGGTTGTTTTTTCTATTGAGGGTACATAGCGATCATCCCATGAAGATGGGCATAGCGTTCATACAAACAGGCTGTTTTGCCCACTGAGGGTGCCTAGCGACTATATTAACAAGACGTCTTGCCCATCGACTGTGCCAACGGGCTGTTTTCCCACCCAGTGCCTAGCGAATGTGCCAATGGGCTTTTTTCCCACCAATCAGTTGTTTTACCTACTGAAGGTGCCCAACAAGTTGTTTTCCCACCGATGGTGCGTAGCGACCTTTCCAACGGGCATTTTTGGCCATTAAAGATGTGCCAACAATTGTTTTGCCCACCAAAGATGTGCCAACGGGCTGTTTTTTCCACCGAATGTGCCTAGTGATTGTGTCAACAAACTATTTTGCCCACCGAAGGTGTGCTAACGGACTATTTTGCCTACCAAAGGTGTGCCAACAGGTTGTTTTTCCTACTGAATTGCCAAGTCACAGTTTCAATGGGTTATTTTGCCAACCGACAGTGGGCAACGAGTTTTTTTTCCCAACAGAGGTGCCTAATGCCCTTGCAGTGGGTTGTTTTGCCCATCGAAAGTGCTTAGCGACCGTGTGAACAGGTTATTTTGCCCACTAATACCAATGGGCTATTTTGCCCACACAAGATGCCTCGCGACTGTGCCAACGAGTCGTTTTTCTACCAAATGTGCCTAGTGACCATGCCAATAGACTGTTTTACCCACCAAAGGTGTGCCAACGGGCTATTTTTCCTATCAAAAGTGCCTAGCATCCTTCCCAATGGGTTGTTTTATCCATCGAAGGTGCCCAACAGGCTATTTTTTCCCACCAAGGGTGCCTAACAGCCGTGCCAATGGACTGTTTCGCCCACCAAAGGTGACTAGTGTCCATTCCAATAAGCCATTTTTTGGCCAAAGGTGATTAGCGATCGTTCCAACGAGTTGTTTTACCCATCGAAGGTTGCTAGCCACCATGACAACGAGATGTTCTCCCTACAGAAGGTGCTTAAAGATCGTGCCAATGGGTTTTTTCCCCACTGAATGTGCATAGCGACCATGCCAACGAACTATTTTTCCCACTGAAGATGCCTAACGAAAGCATCAATAGGTTGTTTTGGCAACCGAAGGCATGCAAATAGGTTGTTCTACCCACCCAATGTGCCTATGGACCGTGTCAACGGGTTATTTTGCCTACCAAAGGTGCCTAGTGATCGTGCCAACTGGCTGTTTTTCCACCAAAGGTGTCTAGCAAAGATGTCAATCGATTGTTTTGCCCGTCGAAGATGCCTAGAGACCGTGCCAACGGGTTTTTTTGCCCACTCAAGGTACCTAGAGACTATTCCAATAGGTTGTTTTCCCACCAAATGTGCTTAGTAAACTTGCCAATGGGCTGTTTTGCCCACCTTGGGTGCTTGGTGACTGTTCCAAATGGCTTTTGTACCCATCGAAGTTACTGAATGGGCTACTTTGCCCACCAAAAGCATGAAAGTGGGTAGTTTTGCCCATCGAAATTATGCTAATGCACTATTTTTCCACCAAATGTGCCTAGCAACCATGTCAATGGACTGTTTTGCCTATCGAAGGCTTGCCAACTGGCTTTTTTCCCACAAAAGGTGCCTAGCGACCCGAGCAGTGGGCTATTTTGCTAACCAAAGGTGCCTAGCGATGATGTCAACGGGCTATTTTTTCCACCAAAGGTGCCTAGCGACCGTTCCACGGGCTGTTTTGCTTGTGAAAGGTGGCCATAGGGCTGTTTTTCCCACCGAAGGGGCCTAGCAGTCTTGCCAACGGGTTGTTTTAACTATGTCAATGGGCTATTTTATCCACCAAAGGTGCCCAACGGGCTGTTTTTCCCACCAAAGGTGCCTAGCAATCATACCAATGGGTTGTTTTGCCTGCAGAGGGTATGCCAACGGGGCATTTTTTCCATTGAATGTGCCTAGTGATTATGCCAACGGACTGTTTTGCCCATTGAAGGTATGCCAATGGACTATTTTTCCCACTAAAGTTTCCTAGCGACTGTCCCAACTGGCTATTCTTCCCACCGAAGATGCCTAGCGCACTGTTTTTCCTACCAAAGGTGCCTGGCGACCTTGCCAACGGGCTGTTTAACCCACCTAAGGTGCCTAACAGGCCATTTTTCCCATCGAGGGTGGCTAGAAACTGTGCCAATGGGCTATTTTTCCAGCTCAAGATGCCTAGTGACCATGCCAACGGGTTGTTTTTCCACCTAAGGTGCCTAGCAACCATGTCAACAAATTGTTTTAGCCATCGAAGGTGCCCAACGGGCTATTTGTCCTACAAAAGGTGCCTAGCGACTGTGCCAATGGGATGTTTTCCTGTCGAAGCTGCCCAATGGACTGTTTTTCGCATCGAATGGGCCTAAAGACCATGTCAACAGGATGTTTTTCCCACCAAAGGTGCCTAGTGACCATGCCAACGGGCTGGTTTTCCTACTGAAGGTACCCAACGTGATGTCTTTCCTACAAAGGGTGCCTATCAATCGTGCCTATGGGCTGTTTTGCCCACCAAAGGTGACTAGTGACCTTTCCAATAGGCTATTTTCCAACCGAAGGTGACTATCGATTGTTCCAAAGGGTTGTTTTACCCACCATAGGTGGCCAGCGACCGTGCCAATGGGCTGTCTGACTACCATAGGGGCCCAATGGGTAGTTTTTCCCATCGAAGATGCCTAGCAATAGTGTCAACAGGTTGTTTTGCCGTCCAAAACCGTGTTAATGCACTATTTTTTCCACCAAATGTGCCTAGCAATCGTATCCATGAACTGTTTTATGCATTGAAGGCGTGCCAATTGGCTTTTCTTCCCACAAAAGGCACCTAGCGACTAGGGCAACGAGCTGTTTTGTTAACCGAAGGTGCCTAGTGATCGTGTCAATGGGCTGTTTTGCCCACCCAAGGTGTATAGCGACTAAGCCAATAGGCTACTTTGAACACCAAAGTAGCCTAGCGACCGTGCCGATGGGCTATTTTACCCACCAAAGGTTCCCAACGGGTTGTTTTTCCCATCGAAGGTGCCTAACAACCATGCCAACAGGTTGTTTTGGCCACGAAAGGAGCCCAATGGCCTGTTTTTCCCATCGAAAAGGCCTAGCGGCAGTGCCAAGGGCTGTTTTACCTAGCAAAGGGGGCCAATGAGCTGTTTTCCCCACCGAGGGTGCCTAGCAACCATGTCAATAGTTGTCTTGCCCACCAAAGGTGCCAAACGACCGCGTCAATGGGCTATTTTGCCCAGCGACTGTGCCAACGGACTGTTTTGAACAACAAAAATGAGCCAACAGGTTGGTTTAGCCATTGAAGGTGCCTACCGATCGTGCCAACGTGTTGTTTTACCCCCCAAAGGTGGCCAAAGGGTTGTTTTTCCCATAAAAGGAGCCTAATGACAGTACTAACAAACTATTTTGCCCACTAAAGGAGCCTAGCGACCCTGCCAACAGGTTGATTTTTCCACCGAATGTGCCTAGCGATCATGCCAACGGACTATTTTGCCCACCGAATGTGTGCCAACAGGCTGTTTATCCCATTGAAGATGCCTAGTGACCATCCCAACAGGCTGTTTTGCCCATCGAAGATGGGCAACGGGCTTATTTTCCCACCAAAGATGCCTAGCCACCGTGCCAACAGGCTTTTTTCTCCACCAGAGGTGCCTTATAGCCATGGCAACGGGTTGTTTAGCCTATCGGAGAATCTCAACTGGTCGTTTTTACCACCAAAAGTGCCTAGTGACCGTGCCAATGGGTTGTTTTACCCATCGATGGTGCCTAACTAGTTATTTTTCACACCGAAAGTGCCCATGGGGCTGTTTTGCCCATGGTACGAGCCTAGCAATAGTGCCAACGGTCTATTTTCCCTAACCAGGGTGCCTAGCGATCATACTAACGGGCTATTTTGTCTACCTAGGATGCCTTGTTACTATGTCAACCAGCTGTTTTACCCACCGAGAGTGCCTAGCGACCGTGCCAACGGGCTATTTTGCCTACCAAAAGTGCCTATTGACCGTTCCAAAGGGTTGTTTTACCCACCAAAGATACCCAATGAGTGTTTTGCACATCGATGATGCCTAGCGACTGCGCCAACAGACTGTTTTGCCCACCGAAGGTGTGCCAACGGTATTTTTTCCCATCAAAGATGCTTAACGACCATGCCAAGAGGCTGTTTTGCCCAAGGAATGTGCCCAACGGGCCGTTTTTCCCACTAAATATGCCTAACAACCGTTGACAGCGCGTGTCGAGTGCACTGCAAAATTTACCTGACTCTGCACACTAAAATTTGTAGTTGCGGTAAGTCGAGATCGAATCCACAGGGAATGTTCGGTT
>JANQBM010855124.1:0-13745 GCA_025594535.1 Erythroxylum domingense | reverse complement strand
GTAGCGCTCCCTTATCTTAGGATATGTGTCGGAATGACCTACGGGCGTCCCGATGCATACCCTAGGGTAATGGGGTGCTACACAACTCAAGGCTAGAGTGATAGTAAGGGGTGGAACGAGTTATAGCCATAATTGGAACTCAAAATGGGCCAAAAGGGAGGAGAGACCGAAGGACAAGGGTGTCAATTATGAGGCCGAATGTAGGGGCTGAAACAAAAGCTACACCTAACACCCGAGCATCTTCTAGTAAACATTCTAGTGTTAAATGCTTTAAATATTTGGGTTTTGGTCATATTGCATCTCAATGCCCTAAGAAGAAAGTCATGTACATAAAGGATAATGGGATAGCTGAGTTTGAGGATGATAGTGAATGTGATCCCTTGCCATGTGATGAAAATGATAGTGATGATGATTGCATGGAGAGAGCTGCCGTAGGAGAAGCACTTGTTGTTAGGTGGGTTTTGAGTGTTCGGGTAAAGGAGGAGGCTTTAGATCATAGACTATGGTATGTCGCTAGTATGACTATGGTAACCAAATTAGGGTTAACATGTAGGAAGCATTCTAAGCCATACAAGTTACAATGGTTTAATGACAGTGGTGAGGTGAAAGTGACAAAGCAGGTGTTAGTGTTATTTTTAGTAGGTAGATATGAGGATGAGGTACTTTGTGATGTGGTACCTATACAGGCAGATCATTTGTTTTTAGGGAGATCATAGCAATTTGATAGGCGTGTAGAGCATGATGGGTACACCAATAGGTACTCCTTTAAATTCAAGGATAGAAATTTTATCTTGACGCCATTGTCACCCTATGAGATCTACTTGGACCAGACCAAAGCAATAAAAAGTAAGGAGGATTCGGGTAGTGAGGTTTGAAAAAAAGAAGAGGAAAAAAAGGCCCAAAAGAAAAATGAGATTAGCCCAATAGGAAGTGACTGCACGATTAAGGAAAAGAAAGTGAGATGTACAGGAAAGAAAAGTGTAGAGAGAGAAAAGAAAAGCGAGAGAAAAAAATAATAAGGTGAACTTGTTTGCTATGGGACAAGATTTGAGGAGAGCATGTGGAGAGAAAAGAGCACTTGTGGTGGTTAGATATAGGGAGTGTTTTATGGCAGAAACTAACCCTAATCAAGATTTGCCAAGTATTTTTAAGTCTCTTTATAGGAATATGGAGATGTCTTCCTTCAGGAAATACCTAAAAGGTTACCACTCTTACGGAGTATTGAACATCAAATTAACTTCATGTCCGGAGCTCAAATACCAAATCGACCAACCTATAGGAGCAATCTTGAGGAGACAAAGGAGCTTTAAAGACAAGTGTATGAGCTATTGGAGAAGGGTCATGTGAGGGAAAGCTTGAGTGCATGTTTTTCCTGTCTTGTTGTTGCCAAAAAAAGAATGGAACGTAGAGGATGTGCGTAGATTGCAGAGCTGTGAACGAAATCACTATAAAGTATAGACATCCCATTCCTAGTTTAGACGACATGTTATATGAATTGCATGGTGCGTGCATGTTCACAAAAATTGATCTAAAAAGTGGTTATCATCAAATTAGAATGCAACTCGAGGATTAATGGAAAACTGCTTTTATAACTAAGTATGGGTTGTATGAGTAGTTAGTGATGCCTTTTGGCTTAACTAACGCACTATCACCTTTATGAGGTTAATGAATCAAGTTTTGCATGAATTTCTAAGCAGATTTGTAGTTGTTTACTTTGATGATATTCTTGTGTATAGCACTACATTGGATGAGCATGTCATGCATGTAAGGTATGTTCTTGATGTGTTGAGAAAGGAGAAGTTGTATGCGAATCTTAGGATTTGTGGTTAGTTCGAAGGGAGTTGAAGTGGATAGTGAAAATGTGAAGGCTATTCAAGAATGGTCGATGCCTAAGAGTGTGCCGAGGTGAGGAGTTTTCATGGACTTGCTAGTTTCTATAGGAGGTTTGTGAAGGATTTCTCTACCATTACTACACCTTTGACTGAGGTAATCAAGAAAGAGAGAGGTTTTACACGGGGGGAGGAACAAGAACTTGCTTTTAACTTGTTAAAAGAAAAATTGTGTTCTACTTCTATTCTTTGTTTGCCCAATTTTAATAAAATGTTTGAAGTTGAATATGATGCTTCTGGGATTGGTATAGGTGCTGTGTTATTACAGGAAGGAAAACTAGTTGCATACTTCAGTGAGAAGTTGAGTGGCGCCCAACTCAACTATCCGACCTATGACAAGGAACTCTATGTCGTGGTAAGAGCATTGGAGGTGTGGCAGCACTACCTTCAACCAAAGAAGTTTATCGTTTGGACGGATCACGAGTCTCTTAAGCATTTGAAGAGCCAAGGTAAGTTAAGTAAGAGACATGCGACTTGGATGGAGTTTTTGGAGACTTTTCTGTACATGCTATACTATAAGCAAGTGAAGGAAAATATAGTGGTCGATGCCTTATCTAGGACGTATTCCTTAATCTGTACCCTTAGCTCTAAGTTGTTAGGATTTGAGCAGATTAAGGAATTGTATGCTACTGATGTGAATTTTGCTAGTATGTATGCCGCATGTGAACATGGACAAGTACTTTAGGTCTGATGATTGTTTATATCATAGAAATCAATTGTGAGTACCTAATTGTTCATTGTGTGAGCTGTTTGTGAATGAGGGGCATAGTGGTGGGTTAATGGGGTATTTTAGGGTTACCAAGACATTAGACATCTTGCATGAACATTTTCATTGGCCATGTATGCGCAAAGAAGTGAAGCGTGTGTGTAGCCAATGCATTACTTGAAGACAGGCCAAATCCACTTCTAAACCTCATAGATTGTATACCCCTTTGCCTTTACCTACTGACCCTTGGATGGATATATCTATGGACTTTATTTTGGGTTTACCTAAGACAAAGAAGGAGTTTGATATCGTCTTTGTTGTTGTGAACAAATTTAGTAAAATGACGCATTTCATTGCATGCCGTAAGACTAATGATGCCGTGCATATTGTTGATTTGTTCTTTAAAGATGTTGTCCGACTTCATGGTATTCCTAGGACTATTGTTTCGGATAGAGATGTTAAGTTTTTAAGTCATTTTTGGCGTGTATTGTGGGGAAAGTTGGGAACTAAACTATTATATTCTACTACTCACCACCAACAAACTAATGGACAAACTGAGGTTATAAATAGAACCTTGGGAACTTTATTGCGTACTGTTGTAGGGAGAAATTTAAAAACTTTGGGTAATTGTTTGCCATTCATTGAGTTTGCATATAATAGATGTGTGCATTCTACCACAGGATTCTTGCCTTTTGAGATTGTTTATGGGTTTAATCCTTTGACTATTTTGGATTTGGTTCCTTTACCTCTATATGAGTTGTCTAGTACAGATGGGAAGAGGAAAGTTGAAATAGTGAAAGAGATTCATAAGAAGGCACGATAACACATTGAGGAAAGAAACAAGGTTTATGACCGTCAAGCCAATAAAGGACAGAAGTTGGTGACTTTTGAACCTGGAGATTGGGTTTGGGTGCATCTCAGGAATGAGCGTTTTCCTACTCATAGGAAATTCAAGCTGGACCTGCGGGGTGATGGTCCTTTCTAAGTCTTGGAGAAAATCAATGACAACGTTTACAAGATCGACTTACCAGGTAAGTATGACTTGTCTGCTACTTTCAATGTTGCTGACTTATCTCCTTTTGATATGGATCAAGATTTGAGGAAGAATCTTTTTGAGGAGGGAGGGGTTGATGTGAGTAGGAGCACGAATCGCCATGGAGTTGCCATGGATGACAGAGGCAAGGGAGGAGAGCTAGCTGTGTCAGTGGGGCCCATGACTAGAGCTAGGTCCAAGAGATTTAAGGAGGCTCTCCATGGACATATTGGCTATCTTTTGGAGAGGATGGAACAATCCAAACCTGTGGAAGGAGAGCTTTATGGATCTCAGCCCAAATTGATTCATCTAACTCAAATCTTTGGATCGGATACCCTTGGGACTTGAAGACTTGGACTATTAAGCTCATACATTAGATCTTTTAATTATTTTAAGTTAAGACACTTTTTTGTTTTGGTCTAACCCATATTAAAGTCCGAGTACTTATTATTAAACCTAGGTATAAATAGGTACATTAGGGTTATGATGAAAGAACCATTATCTTTTGATTGAGTCATCAGCCATAGTGAGGTTTATTCCTCTTGTTCTTGTTTCAACACGAATCAATAATTCACTTATCAATTTTTCCCAAATTGTGGCATTGTTGTTTGATTCATCCTTCTTGGTTTTAGTTCTGATCATCTAGGTTGCTCGAATCACGTATTCGTGAGGTCTAGTAGGGATTGAACCTTACATATTCTCTTATTTTGTTGAATTTTGTTTTTCCTTGTCCTTCTTTACTGAAAACTTCCAAACATCCACAACCCATCAATCCGACGCCATCATCATTAACTTTTGAAAAATTTTGGACAACCCTTTATTGCATCACCTCCGTGCGCGCGTCACTTTTACCTTCAAATGAAAAACTATGCATTCACTTCTTCCAAAGTGAATTTTTATCCTCGTCGTAGCCTTTTCGGAATTAAGGCTAAATTAGTAGCATTGATATCATTATTTCCTAGACTACCGAACAATAGATGTCTGACCACTTGACTATAGCCAACTCCTTCATCCATCTTGATGGCTTCAAATTTTCTGAACATTCTTTCCAGCACCTTAACAAGCTTTTTGGAGAGCAAAATATGTGAACTCCAACATGTATGCAATAAAGAGAGGTTAGATTTAATTAATTAGTATTTACTAGCGTAAAAAAAGTGATTTATTAACCCAAGAAGAGATTCTGATTTGCACCTTTCCAATTAATGGGAAGCATTACGAGAACCTAAAACTTCTTGTGGATATAGGCAGACATGGATATAAGAAAAGAAGCAATCTTCTACTCATTCCAGTAATTTTGTATATATGATGTTTGATACCCAAGGCTAATTCAAAAATCATAAAGTAACTTTTATGTAATTCAAATCTAAGCTTGAAATTCTTTTGAAACGCTATAAGATTCCATTAGTCACCAACAAAGTAAAGATTAACCAAGAATTTTTTTTTACAGTTGGAATGAAATCTGAATGTATGAAAGCCACATTTCTTTTTATTTAATTACAATGTTAATCTGAATCTCCTTTTCAGTATTGGTGAATGACATTCTTTTAAAATTATTTAAAGGGCCAGAGGTATAAGATAGGAGGATCCAATATTTTTATACCTCTTATTTTTTGTACGGAAGCTATATTTCTTTTTATCTAAGTACAATGTCTATCCAAGCTTGGTATAGGATAAAATTGAGTCAATTTTTACTAAAAAATAAAACTGTAATTGTATTCATAGCGCAATGAAAAGTTACCCCAACAATAAAGTGCATTCATATTCATAAACGACAAAACCTAATGGCCTGACCTAGGGCATATCTAGAGGATGGTGGAATCATAGGCTCTTCAATAATCTATTTCATCTATACATATATATATATGTATGCACGATCCTGTCAATAAAAAGTAGTCTGGTGGGAGAATGTACCTAGTCTTGAAACGTAACAGAATTCATGCGGAGGCCTCAACAGTAGGGTCAGTGTTCCTTGTGTAAAAGAAAAAAGATATTTGTGCGACATTAAACATAAGGACATGGGAAGCATGATCCGTGTTAATCCCAGATAATATAATATAATATAATATAAACAAATGCGTGACGTGTACAAGTTGATTAATGTAAAGATAACTGATGGTGGGCTAATCAATAAACCTAATAACGTCGATAGAAAGGAAGTTTCAATCAATCACTTTGCCGAAAAGATTCTTATCCGGTGAAAAAAAAAACCACATATTGTAATTAAAACGAGACCGAAGTTATACCCAGCAAGAATTTTAAGATTTTAAAATTTTCATCTATAAATTATAATACGTGGTATAGATCTTATTATATGTCCTGGATCATTTATAAAAGAGTTAAAAATGAAGGAAATGTGGAATACCTGATTTATGTTCCATCTCGACTTCCGAAGCAATTTTCAAACGAGTTCCAATCACCCGAGATCTTCACGAGAAACGATCAACGACATGTGAATAACGTCTTTCTATAATTTTCTCAAAAAATAAGCGCTCCTAATGAGTTAGAGGATCCGTATGTTTACGAATGATATATAGGTAACTGTAGAAAACCTTAATCTATATATATAGCTTTCATATCGAACTTCCCATCATTAGCTCAATATGAGTTTAGTCCACACTAATCGGGATGCATTTTTTTTCCTGGACTTCAACTCATTAATTTAGATTATTTATTGGGTCACTTTATTACCTTTATTTGGATCAAATTACGTAATTTAACCGATAATTTATTAAAAAGCCAAAAATTACAATTAATAGTTATCTAAAAATTGGGAAAGGACAAAATTGTCCATCATTCTCTCCCTTGGATAATTATTAATTCTAGTTTTTAGTCAAGTTTAAAAATAGCTTGAAAACTCGGTTAAGCCACACTACTGTATTGATACCAGATTTAAAAATTAAAAACATTTGATTCAAAGGTAATAAAAGTCTAACATTCCATCCTGCAAGATTTTCGATACTGAAAAATATTAAACACATGTGTCATGTGTGACACAAGTCTAATATAATCAGAAATATCTAATATCTTACTAACATGAATGAGAAAATGGACTGTGGCAAACTAGGATGATACTTGTATGATCTAATACATATCATCTTCGTTTGTAGGTCTCGATTTCTCCAACTTTATACTAAACTGCATGTGCTAAACTGCAATAGAGAGATCCTATTTTCTCTGACTTGATGTGAAATAGCATTAGAGAAAACATTTATGTTCTCCAACTGAATGATAAACTGCATTAGAGGATCTTTATGAGATTATAACTTATATCTCCTTATGTCATATCAAGTTTATGGATATCCGTACTAATATATATGTGTTTAAATGACATAAGATCAAGGTCAATCATTATTTAAGCCCAATGACCTTCAAAATGCTTAATATCAACAAAAATCTTAAGGCTTTTATATGTATTATGACTATACACAAGAACAGTTATTACGGAGGATAAAAAGATGATGATCTATATGAATAAATAACCATAATGTCATAATACATCAAAATGCAAAAACATTTAAAGAGCAAATATAATGATCCTTAACTACTACTATTTAAGGACTTTAACACGCCCATATTGGATACATGTTTAATAAACACTAGTGGGGAGAAGTCCTTTAGTCAATGGATCAGCTAACATTTCCTCAGTCCTAATATACTGCACTTCGACATCACCTTTCTAAATCAACTCCTTTATGTTCAAGTATTTAACCTCCAAATTCTTAGACCTTGTGATACTCTTGTTGTTGTTACTGAATAACATTGCAACAAGATTATCACAATATAATTGAATGGATCTAGCTATCGAATCTACCACATACAACTCAGAAATCAAGTTTCTAAGCCAAACTGCCTGTGTAGCAGCTCTATAACATGCAACAAACTCTGCATGCATGGTCGAGGAAGTTATTAGTGTCTGCTTGACACTCTTCTACAATGTTGCACCATCTACCAACATAAAAATGTAACCTGAAATGAATTTGTGATCATCTGGACACATAGTAAAATCAAAGTTTATATACCCTGTGAGGTTTAAATCGTTAACTTTTTTGTATGTCAACGTATAACTCTTGGTACCCTTTAGGTATCTCAACACTCTTTTGACTACATTCCAATGGTCCATACTTGGTTAGCCAGATATTGACCCAACAGTCCAACAGTAAATGCAATGTCCAGTTTATGGCACATCTGAGCGTACATCAGGCTACCAACTGCACTAGAGTACGAGATATTCCTCATAGCCTCTCTCTCAACTTCATTCTTTGGATACTATGCCAAAGATAATCTCTCGTTATGAGAGATAGGTGCTAAAATAGGTTTACATTTAGTCATATTAAATATTTGTAGCACTGGCTCAATGTACGCGCTTTATGAGAGGCTCAATGAATGTTGAAATCTATCCTGGTGAATCTGTATACCAAGAACAAAAGATGTTTCACCTAAATCCCTCATGTCAAAGTATCTGGACAAAAGTTGCTTTACCTCATGCAACATGGTCAAATCATTTGACATGAGCAAGATATCATCCACGTACAGTAATAGGAAGATAATTGTGCTCCCCCTAACCTTACAGTATAAGCATCTTTCAACTTTATTTTTCACAAAGTCGAATGAGGTCAAAACCTCATCAAACTTTAGGTATCATTGTCTGGAAACTTGTTTCAAATCGTATATTGATTTAGTCAACTTACAAATATTGTCAGTTGCATCTTGATCCTGAAATCCTTCAGGTTGCTCCATATAGACCGCCATAAAGGTTACCATTCAGGAAAGTGGTTTTAACTTCCATCTGATGTCGTTTCATATCATAATAAGCTACTATTGCCATAATCACTCTAAATGCATCCTTCTAGAATACAAAAAAAGGTAACATTGAAGTCAACTCCTCTCGGAGTGAATCCCCTAGCAATTAAACGCGCCTTAATCTAGTCAATTTGACCCTATATGTCCTTCTTGGTCTTAAATAGCCACTTGCAATTGACAGTCCTGTAATTTTGAGGTAAATCAACAAGTTCCCATAGCTTATTATACCTCATAGATTGTATCTCATCCTTCATTGCTTCTCATTACATGTCTGCATAGAGTCCAGAAACGAATTCTGTAAAAGTAACTGGATCCACAACATATACTATATCACAGTCTTGCTCACCCAAATAGACTGTAATCTGATGAGATAACAGGTCGCCTCTCTCTGGTGGATATGCGCAATTGCATAGGTTCTTGTACCTCATAAACTTCATCCTGAAAAGGTATAGGTTCCTGTGCCTACATAGGCATGGTACTTGGACCTTCATTTATCGGACCTGACTGTATGAGAGGCGAATGCGTAATAATTGTAGTATCTATCCTGCTATCTCCTGGAGGATGTGAAGATCCTCCCTCATCATAGACATTGTATTCTAGAAACTTAGCTGTCTGTCATTCCACTATTCTAGCCCCTCCTTCTCTATAGGAAAATCTGTAACCCTTAGAGTGGTCGGGATAACCTACCAAATAACAAGAAGTAGAACGAAGTTACAATTTGCTCTCATAAGGATTATATAACCTTATCTCAACAGAGCAGCCCCACACACGAATGTATGCAAGGCTTGGTTTCTACTCTTTCTAGAGTTTAAAAGGCATCTTGATACTGACTTACTTGAGATTCTTTCAAGGTATTCAGTATCTTCTTGATGGCTTCACCCCACAGGTATTCAAGTAGGTTAGTCTTGCTTGGTATTGACCTCATCATGTCCTTTAAGGTGTTATTACGCCTTTCAGCCATACCATTTTTCTCAAGATTACCTAGCATAGTGAATTGAGTCATTATTCTAAGTGATTCCAAATACCTAGCAAACGAACCTTTTTCCTATCATGCAACCCCATATTTGCCATAGTATTCCCCTCCCCTGTCAGATTTGACTATCTTTGTTGATTTTTCCAATTGGTTCTCAACTTCAGTCTTAAAGATCTTGAACTTATCAAGAACTTCAGACTTTTCCTTAAGCAATAACATATAACCATAGCAGGAATAATCATCTATAAACATCAGAAAATATCTAGCATTGCATAACATGACTGTATAAGGATCACTAAAGTCTGTATGTATGAGGTCCAATAAACTAGAAGTACGAGTTGACTCCTTTTTCTTTATCTTGGTTAACTTACCTTTACAACAATCGATACATGTTTCCAAATCATTGAAGTCCAGAGTTAGGAGAACGTTATCCTTTATCAATCTCTCAAGTCTCTCCCTAGAAATGTGGCCAAGATATTTATGCCATAATATGTACGACGTCTTTTATGAAGGCTCTCTTTCGAGTAACAGGTTCAGCAATATAAGAAGAGGCATACATTTCATTTGTAGTAAGACACATTCTATATAAACTGTAGGATAAGAAAGCAGTTTCGATATGTCTCATATTGATAGAAATATTTGCAACTGAAGTATCAAATACAAAACGATCACTCTCTTTATCCAAAACTGATACAGAGATCAAGTTTCATCTAAAAGAAGGTACATAAAATATGTCTTGTAAAACTAATACAAACCCTATATCGAGGTTTAAACCTACATCTCCTATAAAAAAAACATCCACCTCTTCATTGTTGCATACCATCAGCTTCTCCTCTCCTTAGTCGACCTTCTCTTAGATGTGAACTCCTACATTGTTGAAGCAACATGATTAGAAACTCCACTATCTAACTACTAACAACTTGATGTGGCTATTGCTACATTGGATTTATAAATTATATAGGCCGAGGAGTTACCTGACAGTTTCTGCTTAACCTTCCTCAGTTTGTTCTTCAGGCAATTGTCCTTTCTACGCCCCTTCTTCTTACAGAAGAAGCACTTCATACCCTTTATGTTATGTGGGCTCTTAGCAATGCTGGACTGTCCAGTATAAATGTGTGGAGAGGGTTTGGGTTTCTTACTTAGGCTGTTGGGGTTTAGCCTTCCCCTTACTTTTGACAGCTGCAAACAAAGCTCTGTGAGGAGAACTCTTAATCTTCTCCTCTGTCGCAACACACTGGGAAATCAAGGCGTTGATTTCCCAATTTTCATCCTAAGAGATGTAGGAGGTAACCAACATCTCAAACTCTCGAGGGAGAGTATTTAGTGCCTGATGCATTATGAGCATGTCAGAAATAGGTATATTTAGTGCCTTCAGCCTACTCTGAAGATGCATCATCATTTTAATATACTCTTTAACGCCTCCTTCTTCTGTATATCTCATAGAGAACATCTCTTTAATCAAGATGCTCTGTTTTGTATAAGAAAACATTTTATACCTCTAGGAAATATTATCCATAAACTCCTTCTTTATGAGTGTATCTGGTAATCCACTAAGTAGATGATCTGGGATCGACCTCTTGATGATCAAATAACACAGCCTATTTGTCTGCTTTTAGATTGCCATTACTGTCTTATCAGCTTCCAAGCTGACATCAGTAAGTGGAGGAGGCCTCTCGATATGCATCATCATGTTGACATCAGCCATCTCCAAGGCAAACTCAACATCCTTGTTCCATTTCTTTAATTGAAACCATTTAAGGTCTCAATCGTGACAACATTGTTGTTTACAAAAAAGTTGAATGGAAAATAAAAAAGACAATGTAAAGATTAGTATAAACGCAGGATAACAGCGATACCTAAAACATTAAAGCAGTATCTATACGGAGAATCCGATCACACATATTATGAAATACCTTTGGGCTAAATATATAATATATGCAATTAAACTTTCACATAAAAGCGATCAAAGTACAAATCATCAACTCTTATGATACTACCACTTTTAGGTGAGTAGATCATTCAAGCAACATCTTTCTTCCATCTTATGCCTTTATGTACATCTCAAAATCTCATATAAGGATAACACCTATGGGTAGACTAATCGAACATGAGACCAGAGACATCCCAAAAAATGCAAACGGTACAATCCAAATACTAACTTGGAAGACCACTACGGTGACTACAATCTTAACAGTATCCAAAAAGATCACAAACATAAGGGATACATCTTTATGTCATCTTCACATTCTATATGGGCATAATGTATGTGAAATTAAGCCATAAATGCAAAAAATCAAATGCACAGTCAAATAATTACATACTAGTACTGAAAATATCATCTTTAAACTTTATTTGAGACTTTTATTTAAAAAATTATCAATGAGAGTGACTATCATACTTTCCCGAATATCGAGCCTACCACACGAGATATAAAACTTTAAGTGTCTTTCTTATGTGCAGTTCGGAGTACGAAAATGCACTCAAAATTTGCTTTAAAAAGCTTTAAAAACTTTTTTGGAATCCAATTACTAATGTAATAAATCCAGAAAAATTGAAAAATACTTTAAAATTTTCTCGACTTGAAAATGACCCAAAAAGACCCTGGGCAACTTTATGAGAATTTTTGAATTTTTTATTTTTCTGGTGATAACGTCAGCATCATTGTAGCATTGACGTTAGTGCATAATGCATCAGCCTGTGAGTGGGAAGGGGGCGCGCTCAAGATGCTTCTGGTGTGTGCTTTGCATGCGCCTCCTACGCGCACACGCACGTTTATGAACACACGTGCCGCCACTTGTCCTAATCGTGACCGTCCACGTGGCGGGATGCATGGCAGGCACGTACTACACATGCGCCAGTCGTCCCGTGCTCGTGGGAGTGCAGGCTACGTCAGGTGCGTGCAACGCGTTCGTCACCCCATGGAACCACGTGGCAGGATGCGACTGGTGCATGCAATGCACACACCAACCGAACTACCTCCTCCTTGTTACTATACCATCGTTGGCAGTGTGCGATGCACGTGCCTAATGGTGCAATCGCCCTTCGATAGGGAGGGTGATTTTTAGTGACCCTAGAACCCATTTTTTGCTCCTTTTGGCCCATTTTCGACCCTTTTTCATAGTTAGCCTTATGTATATCACTTTTACGTAATCATGTACGCAAAAAAACCGAAAAACGAATCAAGAATTGATGAAAATCAAAATGGATAGAAATCGAAATTTTTTTGTTTCCGACAACCCGATCACGTAACCGCTCTGATACCACGTATAACATGTAGCACAGACATCATTACGTATCCCGGATCGTTCATGAAAGGGTTAAAATCGAAGAAAATGCTGAATATCTGATTTCGATTCTATCTCGACTTTCGAAGCAGTTTTTGAGGACAAAACGAGATGCAATCACCCTGGACCTACATGGGAAACGATCACCGACACAAGGTTAACATTTTTCTATAGTTTTCTCAAAATGTAAGTGTTCTTAATCTGTCAGAGGATTCTTATGCTTATGAATGATATATGAGCAATTGTGGGAGACTTTAACATATATATAACTTCCATATTGGGCTTTCTTATCACAAGCTTGATATGGGTTCGGTCCACAATAATCGGGATCTATTTTTCTCCTGAACTTGGACCCATTGATTTAGATCATTTATTGATCCATTTTATTATCTTTATCTGAATCAAATTATGTAACTTAACCAATAATTTATTAAAAAGCCAAAAACTACTATTAATATTCGTCCAAAAATTGAGAAAGGACAAAATTGTCCAACATAAATGTTTTGAAATATAATTAAAAGTGATTATTTTTATAAAAAAATTTAAAATTTAATTAAAAATATTAAAAATTTTAATTAATTAATTTTAGTTTATAAAAATTTATTAATTTATAAAAATTGACAGATAAATTAATAATTTTATTTTTTTAAAAAATTATTAAAGTAAATAAAAATTAGAAAACTTAAACTATTTTTAAAAAAATTAAAAAAAATGCTCTTCCGGATTTGAAGTAATGCATCCCAGTCCATTGTTATGAATACCGGTACGTTTCGGACTAAAATCGATACCGAAATTCAAATTATGGTACCGGATGTAAATACCGGTCGGTACCGGCTGGACCGGCGGTATTCAAAATACCGGTCAAATACCGGCCGGTACCGAAAATTTTAAAAAATTGAGGGACTTTTTTGCATAATTTTCAAAAAATTTTAAAATCTCCCTCCCTCCCTCCTCTCTTTCCTCCCTTTTTTTCAAAGTTTTTAAATTAGTTATTTTATTTATTTCAACTTTTATAATTATTGTGAATTTTTAATTTTTGTTTTTAAATAATAATAAATAT
>JANQBM010855094.1:0-13748 GCA_025594535.1 Erythroxylum domingense | reverse complement strand
GATATAATGGGCCAAAACTTATTGGGCTTTAATGGGATTAGGTTTTCTCTATAAATAGAGAAACTTAGGTCTCATAATGTATGATATGATCAAAAACCCTAGCCACCATTCGAGAGAAGTTCGTGCGGCATTCGGAAAGAGTTTCAGGACGTGCTAGCACACGATAGCCGTAGCCCAGATTGTGCATACTCGTGTGGATACCGGTAGAGGACATTCGCGTGTAGCAGTGTCTACAAATCCAAAATATAACCACCAAATCTGTATCAAAAAGGTATTTTTGTGCATCTTATATGTTTTCGGTTATACATCGTGTAGTGTTATCGTCTTTTCCGCAGCGTATTGTGAATACCCGGGCCATACGTGTTCCAACAAGTTCCCCAACGATCCTTTTTCCAATTAAAGCTGCTTAGCAACCGTGCCAACGGACTATTACCCACTGAAGTTGCCCAATTGGCTGTTTATCTCACGAAAGGTGCCTAGTGACCAAGTCAACGGGTTGTCTTGCCCATCAACATTGTCTAGAAACTGTGCCAACGGACTTTTTTGAGGACCAAAGTTACCTAACGGGTTGTTTTTCCCACTAAGGGTAGCTAGAAATAGTGCCAACGGGCTATTTTGCCCATTAAAGGTGCCTAGCGACAATGCCAATGGGCTATTTTTCCTCCGAAGGTTCCTAGGGATAGTGCTAATGGGTTGTTTTTCTCACCAAAGTTGCCGAACGGACCGTTGGCACTATTTTTCAATCAAAGATACCTAGCAACCATGCCAGCAGACCGTTTTACCCACAGAAGTTGCCCAAATGGCTATTTTTCTCACCAAAGGGGCTTAGTGACCATGCCAACGGGTTGTTTTGCCTATCCAAGGTGCCTAGTGATCGTGCTAATGGATTGTTTTACCCATCGAAGATGCCCAATAGTTTGTTTTTCCCACTGAGAGAGGCTACAAACTGAGCCAACTGGCTATTTTTCCCACTGAAGGTGCCTAGCGACCATCAAAGGTTCCTAACGATGTTGCCAACAGGTTGTTTTACTCAGCAAAGTTTCCCAATGGGTCATTTTTCCAATAAAAGTTGCCTAACAACCATGCCAACAAACTGTTTTACCTACTGAAGTTGCCCAATCGGTTGTTTTTCTTAACAAAGTTACCTAGAGACCATGCCAACGAGTTCTTTTGCATATCGAAGGTTCCTAGGGACTATGCCCAACATGTTGTTTTTCACACCGAGAGTGGCTTGAAACAGTTCCAACGGGCTATTTTGCCCACCTACAGTGCCCAGTGACTGCGCCATCTGGTTGTTTTCCCATAAAAGGTTCCTAGTGATAGTGCCAATGAGTTGTTTTACTCACCAAAGTTACCCAACGGGCTGTTTCTCATACCAAAGTTGATTACCAACCGTGCCAACGGACTGTTTTACCCACCGAAGTTACCCAACTGGCTATTTTTCTTATGAAAGGTGCCTAGCGACCATGCCAACGAGTTGTTTTGCCCATCGAAGGTTCCTAGTGACCATGCCAAAGAACTGTTTTACCCACCACAGGTGCACAACGGGTGTTTTTCACACCAAGAGTGGCTAGAAACTGTGCCAACAGGCTACTCTGCCAACCAAAGGTGCCCAATGACCATGCCATCTGGCTATTTTTCCATCGAAGGTTCCTAGCAATGATTCCAACGGGTTGTTTTACTCACCAAAGTTGCCAAATGGTCATTTTTCCCACAAAATTTGCTCAGTAACTGTGCCAAAGGATTGTTTTATGACGTTGCCCAACTGATTATTTTTCTCACCAAAGGTGCCTAGCGACCATGCCAAAGGACTGTTTTACCCATCAAAGGTGGCCAGCAGGTTGTTTTTCCTACTGAGAGTGGCTAGAAACAAAGCGAACGACCTATTTTGCCCACCTAAGGTGCCTAGTGACCGTGCCATCGGGCTGTTTTTCCTCCGAAGGTTCCTAACGACAGTGCTAACGGGTTGTTTTACTCACCAAAGTCGTCCAATATGCCCTTTTTCCCAGCAAAGTTGCTTGGAAACTGTGCCAATGGATTGTTTTACCCACCGAAGTTACCCAACTGGCTATTTTTCTCACAAAAGGTGCCTAACGACCATGCCAACGAGTTGTTTTACCTATCAAAGGTACTAAGTAACTGTGCCATTGGATTGTTTTGCCCACCAATAATCACTAGAAACAATGCCAACAGGCTATTTTGCCTACCAAAGGTGCCTAGCGACCGTTCCAACTGGCTGTTTTTCCACTGAAAGTTCCTGGCGATGGTACCAACGGGTTGTTTTACTCACTAAAGTTTCTCAACGGGTCATTTTTCCAACAAAAGTTATCTGGCAACCCTACCAACGGACTGTTTTACCCATTGAAGTTGCCGAACTGGCAGTCTTTCTCACAAAAGGTACCTAAAAACAATGCCAACAGGCTGTTTTGCCCATTGAAGGTTCCCAACGACCGTCCCAAAGGACTCTTTTACCCATCGAAGGTGCCCAACGGGTTGTTTTTCCCACCGAGAGTGACTATAAACAGTGCCAACAGGCTATTTCTCCCACCGAAGGTGCCTAACGATGGTGTGATCGGACTATTTTTCCACTGAAGATTCCTAGTGTCGATGCCAATGGGTTTTCTTACTCACCAAAGTTGCCCAACGGGCTTTCTTTCCCACCAAAGTTGCTTAGCAACCGTTTTAACGGACTGTTTTGCCCACCAAAGGTACACAATAGGCTATATTTTCTCACAAAAGGTGCCTAATGACCATGCCAACGGGTTCTTTCTCCCATATAAGGTGCCAAGCGACCGTGCCAATGGACTGTTTTACCCATCGAAGGTGCCTAATGGGTTGTTTTTCCCATCGAGAGTGGCTAGAAACAAAGCCAACGGGCTATTTTGCCTACCTAAGGTGCCTAGTAACCATGCCAACAGACTATTTTACCCACCGAAGTTGCCCAACTAGTTATTTTTCTTACCAAAGATGCCTAGCGACCATGCCGACAGGTTGTTTTGCCCATCGAAGGTTCCCAGCGACTGTGCCAAAGGATTGTTTTACCCATCGAAGGTGCCCAACAGGTTGTTTTTCCCATCGAGGGTGGCTAGAAATAGTGTCAACAGGCTATTTTGCCCACCGTTGGTGCCTAACGACCGTGCCATCGTGCTATTTTTTCATC
The DNA here is from genome assembly GCA_025594535.1 of Erythroxylum domingense. Classification (NCBI taxonomy): domain Eukaryota; kingdom Viridiplantae; phylum Streptophyta; class Magnoliopsida; order Malpighiales; family Erythroxylaceae; genus Erythroxylum; species Erythroxylum domingense. Next base: position 10,588 of record JANQBM010855094.1, on the reverse strand, counting down.
GAAGGTTCCTAATGAAGGTGCCAACGGATTGTTTTACTAGCCAAAGTTACCAAACGAGTCGTTTTTCCAATAAAAGTTGCCTATGATTATGCCAACGGACTATTTTGCCCACAGAAGTTGCCCAACTGGCTGTTTTTCTCACCAAAGGTGCCTAATGACCATGTCAACGGGTTGTTTTTCCTATTGAAGATGCCTAGCGACTGTGCCAATGGACTATTTTACCCATTTAAGTTGCTCAATGAGTTGTTTTTCCCACCGAGAGTGGCTACAAATAGAGCCAACAGGCTATTTTGCCCACCGAAGGTGCCTAGTGATCATGCCATCGGGCTGTTTTTCCATTGAAGGTTCCTAGTGATGGTGCCAACGGGTTATTTTATTCACCTAAGTTGACCAAAAGGTCATTCTTCCAACAAAAGTTGCTTAGCAACCGTGCCAACGGACTGTTTTACTAACCGATGTTGCTCAACTGGCTGTCTTTCTCACCAAAGGTGCCTATAAACCATGCCAACGGGTTGTTTTGCCCAACTAATGTTCCTAGCGACCATGCCAAGGGACTGTTTTACACACCGAAGGTGAGCAAATGGCTGTTCTTCCCATCGAGTGTGGCTAGAAACAATGCCAACGAGTTGTTTTTCCTACCAAGAGTGGCTAGAAACAATGCCATCGGGTTGTTTTTCAACTAAAGGTTGCTGGCGACGGTGCGAACGGGTTGTTTTACTCACTAAAGTTACCCAACGGGTTGTTTTTCCAACCAAAGTTGCCTAACAACTATGCCGACAGACTGTTTTACCTAAAAGATGCCTAAGAACCATGCCAATAGGACGTTTTACCCAACGAAAGAGCCTGGCAACCATGCCAATGGACTGTTTTACCCACCAAAGGTGCCTAATGGGTTATTCTGCCTACCGAGAATGGCTAAAAACTGTGCCAATGGGCTATTCTACCCACCGAAGGTGTCTAGCAACGTGCCATCAGGCTATTTTTCCATCGAAGGTTCCCAGCGATGGTGCCAATAGGTTGTTTTACTCATCAAAGTTGCCCAACGAGTTGTTTTTCCTACCCAAGTTGCCTAGAAAATGTGCCAATGGATTGTTTTACCCACCGATGTTGCCAAATTGGCTGTTTTTCTCACCAAATATGCCTAGTGATCATGAAAACGGATGGTTTTACCCATCGATGGTGTCTAGCGATAGTGCCAACGAACTGTTTTACCAACTATAGGTGCCCAACTTGTTGTTTTTCTCACCGAGGGCAGCTAGATACTGTACCAACGGGTTACTTTTCCCATTGAAGGTTCCTAGCAATGGCACCAATAGGTTCTTTTACTTACCAAAGTTGCCCTACGGGTCATTTTTCCAACAAAAGTTGCCTAGCAATAGTGCTAAAGAACTGTTTTACCCACCAAAGTTACCTAATTGGCTATTTTTCTCACCAAAGGTGCCTAGCAACCATTTCAACGGGTTGTTTTGCTCATCGAAGGTTCCTGGCGACCTTGCTAAAAGACTGTTTTACCCACCGAAGGTGCTCAACGGGTTGTTTTTCCCACCGAGAGTAACTAAAAATTATGTCAATAAGCTATTTTACCTAGGGAAGGTGCCTAGCGATTGTGCCATCAGGCTGTTTTTCCACCTAAGATTCCTAACGACGGTGCCAATGGACTGTTTACTCACCAAAGTTGCCCAACGGGTCATTTTTCCACCAAAGATGCCTAACAACTGTGTCAACAGACTGTTTTACCCACTGATGTTGCCGAATTGGCTGTTTTTCTCACCAAAGGTTCTTAGTGACCATGCCAACTTGTTGTTTTGCCCATCGATGATGTCTAATGACTGTGCCAACGAACTGTTTTGCTAACCGAAGATGCCCAACTAGCTGTTTTTCCCATTGAGAGTGGCTAGAAACTTTGCCAATGAGCTAATATGCCCACCGAAGGTGCCTTGCAACCGTGTCAAATGGTTATTTTTCCAACGAAGGTTCCTAGCGATGGTGTCAACGGGTCGTTTTTCTGCCCAAAGTTGCCCAATGGGTCATTTTTCTCTCAAAAGTTACCTAGCAACTGTGCTAAAGGATTGTTTTACCCATCGAAGTTGCTCAATCGACCATTTTTCTCACCAAAGATGCATAGCGACCATGCCAACGGGTTGTTTTGCCTATCAAAGGTGCGTAGCGTTCATGCTAATGGACAATTTTACCCACCAAGGGTGCTCAATGGGCTATTTTTCCCACTGAGAGTAGCTAGAAATCGTGCCAACGGCCCATTCTGCCCACCAAAGGTACTTAGCAACTGTATCAACAGGTTGTTTTTCCACTGAAAGTCCCTAGCGATGGTGCCAATGGGTTGTTTTACTTACCAAAGTTGCCCAACAATCCTTTTTCCAAACAAAGCTAGCTAACAACTGTGCCAACAGACCATTTTAACCACCGAAGTTGCCCAATTGGCTATTTATCTCACGAAAGGTGCCCAATGACCAAGTCAACGGGTTGTCTTGCCCATCAACATTGTCTAGCAACTGTGCCAATGGACTTTTTTGCCCACCGAAGTTGCCCAATGGGTTGTTTTTCCCATAGAGGGTAGCTAGAAATAGTGCCAACGGGCGATTTTGCCCATTAAAGGTGCCTAGTGACCATACCAACGGGCTATTTTTCTTCCTAAGGTTCCTAGGGAAAGTGCTAATGGGTTGTTTTACTCACCAAAGTTGCCGAACGGGCCGTATTTCCAATCAAAGTTGCCTAGCAACCGTGCCAACAGACCGTTTTACCCACTAAAGTTACCCAAATGGCTATTTTTCTCACCAAAGGGGCCTAGTGACCTGCCAACGGGTTGTTTTGTCAATCAAAGACGTCTAGCGATCATCCTAATAGACTGTTTTACCCATCGAAGATGCCCAATGATTTGTTTTTCCCACCGAGAGTGGCTGGAAACTAAGCCAACAGGCTATTTTGCCCACCGAAGGTGCCTAGCGATCGTGCTATCAAGCTGTTTTTCGATCAAAGGTTCCTAACGATGGTGCCAATGGGTTGTTTTACTCACCAAAGTTGCCCAATGGGTCATTTTTCCAACAAAAGTTACCTAATAACCATGCCAATGAACTGTTTTACCTACTTAAGTTGCCCAATCGGTTGTTTTTCTTAACAAAGTTGCCTAGAGACCATGCCAACGAGTTGGTTTACCTATCGAAGGTTCCTAGGAACTATGTCAAAGGACTGTTTTAGCCACCGAAGGTGCCCAACATGTTGTTTTTCCCATTGAGAGTGGCTTGAAACACTGCCAACGGGCTATTTTGCCCACCTAGGATGCCCAGTGACCGTGCCATCGGGCTATTTTTCCATCAAAGGTTCCTAGTGACAGTACCAACAAGTTGTTTTACTCACCAAAGTTGCCCAACGGGCCGTTTATTATACCAAAGTTGATTACCAATCGTGTCAACGGACTGTTTTACCCACCGAAGTTACCCAACTGGCTGTTTTTCTCACGAAAGGTGCCTAGCGATCATGCCAACGGGTTGTTTTGCCCATCAAAGGTTCCTAGCGACCATGCCAAAGGACTGTTTTACCCACCAAAGGTGCCCAACAGACTATTTTTCACACCGATAGTGGCTAGACATTGTGCCAACAGGCTATTATGCTAACTGAAGGTGCCCAATGACCATGCCATTAGGCTATTTTTCCATCAAAGGTTCCTAGCAATGATTCCAACGGGTTGTTTTACTCACCAAAGTTGCCAAATGGTTCATTTTTTCCCACAAAAGTTGCTCAGTAACTGTGCCAAAGGGTTGTTTTATGATGTTGCCCGACTGGCTATTTTTCTCACCAAAGATGCCCAGCGACCGTGCCAAAGGACTGTTTTACCCATCGAAGGTGGCCAACAGTTTGTTTTACCTACTGAGAGTGGCTAAAAATAGTACGAACGACCTATTTTGCCCACCTAAGGTTCGTAGTGACTGTGTCATCGGGCTATTTTTCCACCGAAGGTTCCTAACGATGGTGCTAACGGGTTGTTTTACTCACCAAAGTCCAACGTGCCCTTTTTCCTACCAAAGTTGCCTAACAACTATGCCAATGGATTGTTTTGCCCACCGAAGTTACCCAACTGACTATTTTTCTCACAAAAGGTGCCTAACGACCATGCCAATGAGTTGTTATGCTTATCAAAGGTGCCAACTAACCATGCCATTGGATTGTTTTACCCGCCGAAGGTACCCAATAGGTTGTTTTTCCCACCGATAGTGACTAGAAATAGTCCCACCAGGCTATTTTGCCTACCAAAGGTGCCTAGCGACTGTTCCAACTAACTGTTTTTCCACCGAAGGTTCTTAGCGATGGTACTAATGGGTTGTTTTACTTACCAAAGTTGCCTAACTGGTCGTTTTTCTAACAAAAGTTGCCTAGCAAACCTACCAACTAATTGTTTTACCCACCAAAGTTGCCGAACTGGCTGTCTTTCTCACAAAAGGTACCTAGCAACCATGCCAATGGGTTGTTTTGCCCATCGAAGGTTCCTAATGACCGTGCCAAAGGACACTTTTACCCACCGAAAGTGCCCAACGGGTTGTTTTTCCCATCAAAAGTGACTAGAAATAGTGCCAATAGGCTATTTTGCCCACCGAAGGTGCCTAGCGACGGTGTGATCAAACTATTTTTCCACCGAATGCTCCTAACGTCGGTACCAACGAGTTTTTTTACTCACCAAAGTTGCCCAACGGGCCTTTTTTCCCTCCAAAGTTACCTAGCAACCATTCCAATGGACTGTTTTACCCACCAAAGTTACACAATAGACTATTTTTCTCACAAAAGGTGCCTAATGACCATGCCAACGGGTTCTTTCGCACATATAAGGTGCCAAGCGATCGTGCTAATGGACTGTTTTACCTATCGAAGGTGCCTAATGGGTTGTTTTTCCCATCGAGAGTGACTAGAAATAGGGCCAATGGGCTATTTTGCCCACCGAAGGTGCCTAGTAATCATGCCAATGGACTGTTTTACCCACAGAAGTTGCCCAACTAGCTATTTTTCTTACCGAAGATGCCTAGAGACCATGCCGACGGGTTGTTTTGCCCATCGAAGGTTCCTAACAACTATGCCAAAGGACTGTTTTACCCATTGAAGCTGCCCAACAGGTTGTTTTTCCCATCGAGGGTGGCTAGAAATAGTGTCAACGAGCTATTTTGCCCACCGATTGTGCTTAGCAATCGTGCCATCGTGTTGTTTTTCCATCGAAGGTTCCTAACAAAGGTGCCAACGGATTGTTTTACACACCAAAGTCACCAAACGGGCCATTTTTCCAATAAAAGTTGCCTAGGACTTATGCCAACGGACTGTTTTGTCCTAAGAAGTTGCCCAACTGGCTGTTTTTCTCACCAAAGGTGCCTAGTGACCATGCCAACATGTTGTTTTTCCCATTGAAGGTGCCTAGAGACTATACCAATGGATTGTTTTACCCATCAAAGTTGCCCAATGAGTTGTTTTTCCCACCGAGAGTGACTACAAATAGAGCCAACAGGCTATTTTGCCCACCGAAGGTGCTTAGTGAGCGTGCCATCGGGCTGTTTTTCCATCGAAGGTTCCTAGTGATGGCACCAATGGGTTGTTTTATTCACCTAAGTTGACCAAAAGGTCATTCTTTCAACAAAAGTTGCTTAGCAACCGTGCCAACGGACTATTTTACCCAGCGGAGTTGCCCAACTGGCTGTCTTTCTCACCAAAGGTGCCTAGCGGCCATGCCAATGGGTTGTTTTGTCCATCTAATGTTCGTAGCGACCATGCCAAGGGATTGTTTTACACTTCGAAGGTGCGCAATGAACAATACCAACGAGTTGTTTTTACCACCGAGAGTGGCTAGAAACAATGCCATCGGGTTGTTTTTCCATCAAAGGTTGCTGGTGACAGTGCGATCGGGTTGTTTTACTCACAAAAGTTGCCCAACGGGCTGTTTTTTCAACCAAAGTTGCTTAACAACTATGCCGACGGACTGTTTTACCCAAAAGATGCCTAAGAACCATGCCAGCAGGACGTTTTGCCCATCGAAAGAGCCTAGCAACCATGCCAACGGACTGTTTTACCAACCAAAGGTGCCCAACGGGCTATTCTGCTGGTCGAGAGTGGTTAGAAACTGTGTCAACATGCTATTCTGCCTACCGAAGGTGCTTAGCGATGTGCCATCAGGTTGTTTTTCCATCGAAGGTTCCTAGCGATGGTGTCAATAGGTTGTTTTACTCAACAAAGTTTCCCAACGAGTTGTTTTTCCCACCCAAGTTGCCTAGAAACTGTGCCAATGGACTGTTTTACCCACCAATATTGCCCAATTGGCTGTTTTTCTCACCAAAGGTGCCTAGTGATCATGCTAACGGGTGGTTTTGCCCATCGATGGTGTCTAGCGATCGTGCCAACGAACTGTTTTATTAACTATAGGTTCCCAACTTGTTTTTCCCACCGAGGGCAGCTAGATATTGTGCCAATGGGTTATTTTACCCATCAAAGGTGCCTAGCAGCCATGCCAATGGATTGTTTTCCCATTGAAGGTTCCTAACGATGGCACCAATAGGTTCTTTTACTCACCAAAGTTGCCCTGCGAGTCATTTTTCCAACAAAAGTTGCCTAGCAATTGTGCTAACGGATTGTTTTACCCACTAATGTTGCCCAATTGGCTGTTTTTCTCACCAAAGGTGCCTAGCAACTATGTCAACGGGTTGTTTTCCCATCGAAGGTTCCTAACGACCTTGCTAAAAGACTGTTGTATGCACCGAAGGTGCCCAACGGGTTGTTTTTCCTACCGAAAGTGACTAAAAATAGTGGCAATATGCTATTTTGCCCACAAAAGGTGCCTAGCAATTGTGCCATCAAGTTGTTTTTCCACCTAAGATTTCTAACGACGGTGCCAATGGACTATTTGCTCACTAAAGTTGCCCAATGGGTCATTTTTTCTACCAAAGTTGCCTAGCAACTGTGCCAACGGACTGTTTTACCCACCGATGTTACCCAACTAGCTGTTTTTCTAACCAAAGGTTCCTAGTGACCATGCCAACGAGTTATTTTTCCCATCGACAATGTCTAGCGACTATGCCAACAGACTATTTTGCTAACTAAAGATGCCCAACAAGTTGTTTTTCCCACCAAGAGTTGATAAAAACAGAACCAACAAGTTATTTTTCCCACTAGAGGTACCTAGAGACCGTACTATTAGGTTGTTTTTTGTCAAAGGTTCATAGCGACTGTGCCAATGGGTTGTTTTACTCACCAATGTTGCCCAACGGGTCATTTCTCCAAACAAAGTTGCCTTGCAACCATGCCAACGGACCGTTTTACCTACCAAAGTTACCCAACTGGCTATTTTTTCCACAAAAGGTGCCTAAGGACCATACGAACGGGTTGTTTTACCAATCGAAGGCATCAAGCGACCTTGCCAATGGACTGTTTCGGAAGGTGCGCAATGAGTTGCTTTTCCCATCGAGAGTAGCTAAAAATAGAGCCAACGGGTAATTTTGCCCACCGAAAGTGCCCATTGACCTTGCTAACGGGTTATTTTTCCACGGAAGGTTCCTAGCTATGGTGCGAACAGGTCGTTTTACTCACCAAAGTTGCCCAATAGGTCATTTTTCCCACCAAAAATGCCTAGCAACTATTCTAACGAACTGCTTCAGCCACCAATGTTGGCCTACTCGTTGTTTTTCTCACCAAAGATGCCTAATGACCATGCCAACGTTTTGTTTTGTCCATCGAAGGTGCCTAGCAACCGTTCCAATGGACTGTTTTACCCACTGAAGTTGCCTAATTGGCTATTTATCTTACGAAAGTGCCTAGTGACCAAGCCAATGGGTTGTTTTGCCCATTGACGACGTCTAGCTACTGTGCCAATGGACTTTTTTGCCCATTGAAGTTACCCAACGGGTTGTTTTTCCATCTGAGGATAGCTAAAAACAATGCCAACAGGCTATTTTGCCATCCAAAGTGCCTAACGACCATGGCAACGGGTTGTTTTTCCATCAAAGGTTCCTAAGGACGGTGCTAATGGGTTGTTTTACTCGCCAAAGTTGCCAAACGGGCCATTTTTCCAACCAAAGTTACGTAGCAACCATGCCAATAGACCATTTTAGCCATCAAAATTACCCAAATGGCTGTTTTTTTCAGCAAAGGGTAGGCAGTGACCACGCCAACGGGTTGTTTTGCCCATCCAAGATGTCTAGCGATCGTGGCAATGGACTGTTTTACCCATTAAAGGTGCTCAGTGGTTTCTTTTGCCACCAAAAGTGGCTACAAACCGAGCCAACAGCCTATTTTGCCCACCAAAGGTGTTTAGCGAACTTGCCATCGAGCTTTTTTTGCATCAAAGATTCCTAACGATGGTGCCAACGGGTTGTTTTACTCACCTAGCGAACATGCCAACGAGTCGTTTTTCCAATAAAAGCTGCCTAACAACCATGCAAACGGACTGTTTACCTACTAAAGTTGCCCAATCGGATATTTTTCTTACCAAAGTTATCTAGAGACCATGTCGACAAGTTGTTTTGCCCACCGAAGGCTTATAGGGACCATAGAAAAGGACTGTTTTACCCACTGAAGGTGCCCAACATATTGTTTTTCCCACCGAGAGTGGCTAGAAACAGTGCAAACGGGCTATTTTGCCCACCGAAGGTGCCTAGCGACTTGGCCATCAGGTTGTTTTTCCATCAAAGGTTCCTAGCAACGGTGTTAACGAGTTATTTTACTCACCAAAGCTGCCCAACGAGTCGTTTCTCCCACCGAAGATGATTAGCAATTGCGCCTTTACCCACCGAAGCTCTTTTATCACAAAAGGTGCCTAACAACATGCCAAAGGGTCGTTTTGCCGATAAACGATGCCAAGCAACCGTGCCAATGGACTGTTTTACCCACCGAAGGTGCCCAATGAGTTGTTTTTTGCACCAAGAGTGGCTGAAAAGCAGAGCCAATAGTTTATTTTCCCCATTGAAGGTGCCTAACGACCATGCCATTGGGCTGTTTTTCCACCAAAGGGTCCTAATGATGGTGTTAACAGGTTGTTTTACTTACCAAAAATGCACAACAAGTCGTTTTTCCAAGAAAAGTTGCCTAAAAGTCGTGCCAACGGATCGTTTTACGCACTGAAGTTGCCCAACTAGTTGTTTTTCACACCAAAGGTGCCTAGTAACCACGCCATCGGGTTGTTATGCCCATCGAAGGTCCCTAGAGACGATGCCATAGGACTCTTTTACCCATCGAAAGCACCCAACCGGTTGTTTTTCTCACCAAAGATGCCTAATGACCATGCCAGCGTTTTGTTTTGTCCATCGAAGGTGCCTAGCAACCGTTTCAATGGACTGTTTTACCCATCGAAGTTGCCCAATTGGCTATTTATCTTACGAAAGTGCCTAGTGACCAAGCCAATGGGTTGTTTTGCCCATCAACGGTGTCTAGCTACTGTGCCAATGGACTTTTTTGCCCATTGAAGTTACCCAACGGGTTGTTTTTCCATCCGAGGATAGCTAAAAATAATGCCAACAGGCTATTTTGCCATCAAAAGTGCCTAACGACCATGTCAACGGGCTATTTTTCCATCAAAGGTTCCTAAGGACGGTGCTAATGGGTTGTTTTACTTGCCAAAGTTGCCGAACGGGCCACTTTTCCAACCAAAGTTGCGTAGCAACCGTGCCAATAGACCATTTTATCGATCGAAGTTGCCCAAATGGCTATTTTTTTAGCACATGGGCCTAGTGACCACGCCAACGGGTTGTTTTCCCCATCCAAGATGTCTAGCGATCGTGGCAATGGACTGTTTTACCCATCAAAGGTGCTCAGTGGTTTCTTTTGCCACCGAAAGTGGCTACAAACCGAGCCAGCAGGCTATTTTACTCACCAAAGGTGTTTAGCGAACTTGCCATTGAGCTGTTTTTGCATCAAAAATACCTAACGATGGTGCCAACGGGTTGTTTTACTCACCTAGCGAACATGCCAACGGGTCATTTTTCCAATAAAAGCTGCCTAACAACCATGCCAACGGACTGTTTACCTACTAAAGTTGCCCAACCGGTTATTTTTCTTACCAAAGTTATCTAGAGACCATGCCGACAAGTTGTTTTGCCCATCGAAGGCTTATAGGGACCATGGAAAAGGACTGTTTTACCCACCGAAGGTGCCCAACATATTGTTTTTCCCACCGAGAGTGGCTGGAAACAGTGCAAACGGGCTATTTTGCCGACCGAAGGTGCCTAGCGACTTGGCCATCAGGCTGTTTTTCCATCAAAGGTTCCTAGCAACGGTGTCAACGAGTTGTTTTACTCACCAAAGCTGCTCAATGAGCCGTTTCTCCCACCGAAGATGATTAGCAATTGTGCCAATAGATTGTTTTACCCACCGAAGCTCTTTTATCACAAAAGGTGCCTAACAATATGCCAACGGGTTGTTTTGCCGATAAAAGGTGCCAAGCAACCGTGCCAATGAACTATTTTACCCACCGAAGGTGCCCAATGGGTTATTTTTTGCACCAATAGTGGTTAAAAAGCAGAGCCAATAGTCTATTTTGTAACATCCCGTTTCCAGAGAACGGGTCGGACCAGAGAAACGGGTCCAAGTGTGGTAAATGAATACATTTCATGCT
>JANQBM010855086.1:0-13748 GCA_025594535.1 Erythroxylum domingense | reverse complement strand
GCCACCCTCGCGGGGCACGGATCCGGGTATCACTGTCGATATCGGGTTCGGGTCCGGCGGGAGTGGGGTGTTACATTATAGGTTTAGAACTTTTCTTCACAATTCACTTCAATTTCTCTCTACTTTCCAATGGCTAATTCCAAAAATTCCCAATTGCTTATGTTTGATGAGTAATGCAATAACGAAAATTAGTATCTATTCTTCTAACAACAAGAAAATTAAAAGCTAAGAATTAAAGAATATAACACCGTGACATCGTGATTTATATTGTTTCACCCTTAACCTTGGGCTACATCCAGTCCTCAGAGTTTTTCTGAGATTTCACTATCTCCTTCAGTGTTACATGTATTATTTCTATACTTACAGAGCCTCTTCAGGTCTCTTTCACAAAATATTCTTTATCGGCTTCTTTAGCCTCTTCAGGCTCTAGCCTTCCTTTCTCTTGAAAAGATATTGTTTGAACTTTCACACTTATGTTACAAATGTATTTGCTCTCTTTCTTTTTTTCTTTTCTCTCAGAATATTTTTCACAGCATAGGCACTTGAGCACAGAATTTCTCTTGATTATTTTTATACATTCAAAATTCTTATTGAATTCTATGACTACAACTAATATTTATAGCCTAAATCTCTAATGGTCTTCTTGAGAAATCTGCTTGTCAAGTCTTCTAAAATCTGTTATTAGTTGAGTCCTATGACCAACTCCAACTAACTAACATTCTAGCACATCCTTCAATTACATCGACTTTCTTAGATTCGTATGCTTCGTCTGATGTGTTAGACTTGATCACTTCATTTGATCCGTCTTATTCATCTTTTACTTAAGTATCGTCTTGATTTGATGATTTGTGCCACTTATATTTATCTGCACACTTAACAAATTCATCAAAATAGTTTACATACTTCTATTATTATTATTATTTGACTTTTATCAAAATCAATAGAAGTAGTGAAGTCTTCTTGACTTAACAATCTCCCCCTTTTTGATGATAACAAATAAGCATAATATTAGAAGATAAAAAAACATTCAGACGAATAATGAAATAAACAAAGATGTTTACAAAACTTTCTTTTAATTTTCTAATTCTCCTTTCTACTTTTCTATTTATCTCCCCCTATTTGTTATTAATCAAAAAGATAGTTTATTTCAGACGCTTCAAAATTTTAGAAAATATTTGTTGAAAATCAGTGCGGATCGTCTTGAGGTCTTCTTCTATAGAAACATGTATAAGTGTTAATTCCTCATGAAGATCACCCATTGCATCGCCTAGTACATCAACCTTAGTATTAATTTTCTCAATGTTTTTAGCTAAGGTTTGTGAACTTCCGTCTACTTGTGACTAGGTTCAGTTCATTCGATGAAATTCTTTAAGAGCTCCGAATTAAACGGTAGGATCTTATAGCATTTCACTAAGTGGATGAATATACTCAAAGACAAATGGTTTTCTAGGTGAATCGTCTAATTCTATAATTTTAATAGAGGGTATTTTGAAAGATTATTTTTCATCAAGGATATCAAGATCATCAGGTATAGGTAATTTGTAAATCGGTTGCCCTAGATGGTGTAAAATAGTTTTAATTGAAGGAATGAAACCTAAGGGTTTGAAATGAATGAGCAAATGCACAAAGGTTTCTAAGTTAAAAATGATACCTTCAATAGTGATACTTTCATACCTTCCCTCTGATATTAAGCCAACTACCTTAAAGCTTTCGTCTGTAGTAGATACTACAAAATTACTTCCTAGTTCCCTTGATATATGATGTGATACATAGACGTTTACAAGTTGAGCTGCATGACATACATCATCTATTTTCTTTACTACCACTTGAATCTCTTCTTTTGTGAGATCAACTTGTCGTCTTTTAGGAAATTTCTTCTTTTCCCTTTTTCTTTGTTAGCTACCGGTGCTGGAATTCTAGGTTGTACATCTGGTAAAATCTTGATTGTCGTTTTGCTTATCACTGGATAGATTGTATAAGGATTTTTCATAATCTTCAATGGATATGGTTCTACCTTTTCATCTCGCAGAATAATATATAATCTTCGTTCTTCATGACTTAGAAGATGTATCGTCTGATCATTTACAGTTATATGTTTAACCTTAATTTTCTATTTTGGTAGGTTCTTCGATGATAATTAAACCTTTATTATGATCAAGTGTTGATTCTTCTATGACCTTCATCTTCAAATCTTTCTTCTTTATTGCTTGAGGAGGGTTGTAAGTTACTAGCTACTGTTCAAACGATGTCTTCATCTTCTTCTCAACAGTCTGTGTCTTTTGTGGAACATCAGATGATGAAACCTTCTTCTTCTGAATCGTCTTCTTTTATTCTTCGACTAGTTTGAAAGGGAGTTGTTGTTGAGGCTTCTTCCTCTTAAACACTAACTTCCATTTTATCTCTGTCTCTCTAAATGGTTGTTTCGATTGAGTCTGAGGAATAGAGATGATTGTTTTGGCTGGCTGCTGTTGTTGCTCTTGCTCCTATTCACTCTTAGAGTCTACACCAAGAATCATAACTCTTTGCTTCTTCTGTTTTTGTTTTCGTAAAGTCATTAATATTGGTGACCTTCTTGACTTCTTGAGCCTTTCTAATTGGAGCGTCTCAGTCTTCTTCTTTAAAGATGTTTGGTGAGTTAGTTATTGAACCTTGCTTTCCTTATTCTTTGGAATCGTCTTGGCTAATATCGATTTATCAAATGATTGTTCAACCTTTACCTTTGTTGATATTCTTTCAGACGATTGAGGTGTTTCTTATTTTTCAGACGGAACATTTCCTTTCCTGCTTTGTCTTACTGAAAGCTCCCCCTTAGAATATGCTTTTAGTGTGAAATCTTTATCCGCTTCGACTCTAGTCTTGATCCCTATTTTGTGAATATTAGAGGCATTCATGACACTCTTAACATCCAGCTTTACTTTGTTTCCTCTATTAAGTAGGATTCTAGATGCTTTAAAAATCTTATTAATAGCATACCCTAAGGTAAAGAACCACTCTTTAGATGATAATTCTCCCTAGCCTTTATCATATACTTTAGAATAAAAAATGGAAGATTAACAAGTTGGTGAGTGAGTAGATGAAACAGACAGTGTTCATCATTCATTGTCACCACGTCCTTTGATCCCACTCTTGGTAGGATACAATAGAGAAGAAGTGAGTGAAGAACCTTAGCCATCGGAATGAGGGTTGAAGACTTCTTGATTTCTGGATTACTGAATCCATATAGTTGTTGATTGATGTTGGCTTCATCTATATGACTTTGAGCGATCTAATCTGTATTGTTGAACAATTCTGATCCTTCATTTGGATACCCAATAGCCTTCACCACGGAATCTTATGTGATTATTACCGATAACCCATCTACCATCGATACCAAGACGTTGTCTACCAACTTCGCATTCTTCCAGAACTTATAGATTTCATTCAGATACACCAGCTCTTGGATTTTGAAGAAGTTCTTCCATCCAACTACCTCAATCTTAGGTTTGATATTCATTCAATCATTCTTCAAGTGAAATCGACAAGTCTTCCATAGATAAGAGATTTCTGCATTTTCTAATCTGTAAAAGATAAACACTAAACAAAGAATTGTATTTCGCTTTAAAAAGTGAGGTTAGTATATAGAAAATATTAAGAGAAAGATATGAAATGAAATAAGAAGATTTTGATGTTTAGAACAAAGCGTTGGATAGTCTTTGTTAAGAGCACTACGAATAAGTCAGTTTCAAAGTTTTTCTTGAAAATTCTAAAGTGTAAAGTGTTGCAGATTTTGAAATGATTGCTATTTTATACACACTTTTGAAAAGTTATCATTTGTAACGTTTTTAACTGATCCATCGGTAATTACAAAATTGAAACTACCAAGTAAAAGTTATCGTTACTATTTAGTCTAAAAACTTGCGACTTTTTAGCTTTTTAAGGACGAATCATCTAAATCATAGAGTTTCAGACGAATGGTCATTTAACATCACCATATTCAAATTTCTTCTGATTTCCTTAAATTTGTCTTCACTTAAGGGTTTTGGTGAAGATATCTATCCATTGTTGATTCGTCTCAACAAGTTGTAGATTGATGATCCCTCTTTGTATATAGTCTTGTATAAAATGGTGTTTAACTTCAATATGCTTTGTCCTTGAGTGTTGTATTGGATTTTTTGAGAGATTGATAGAACTTGTGTTGTCACAAAAGATTGGAATCTTATCTTCTTAGATAGAATAATCCTTTAATTGATACTTTATCTATAATATTTGTGAACAATAGCTTGCAGCTGATATGTATTCAGCTTCTGCAGTAGATAGAACAATTGAACTTTGTCTCTTGCTTTACTAAGAATAATGTTTTGTCCACTTAACCTTTAACAAATTCATTTTTAATCAAAAATGAACTCAGAAGATCATACCATACACGAGGTGCTTGTTTTAATCCATACAAAGCTTTATAAAGTTTATACACAAAATTTGGTTTATCAATGTCTTCAAAACTTAGGGGTTGTTTTACCTAAACTCCTTTGTTTATAAAACCATTCAAAAATGCACTTTTCACATCCATTTGAAACAGTTTTATATCATGATGAACATCATATGCAAGCAAAATCCTAATAGCTTCTATTCTAGCTACAGGAGCATATGTTTCATTATAGTTTATTCCTTCTTATTAATTATATCCTTGAGCTACTAATCTAGCTTTGTTATGGGTTACTTTTCCTGATTCGTCTAGTTTATTTTTGAATACCCATCTAGTTCCTATAATAGATTTATTAGAGGGTTTAGGGATTAAAGACCAGACTTTATTCCTTGTAAATTGATTTAACTCCTCTTGCATAGCTAAAATCCAAGCTTCATCTTGAAAAGCTTCATCAATTTTCTTAGGTTCTAATTCAAAAACAAATGCTACATTAACCTCTTTTCTAAACTTAGATCTAGTTCTCACTCATTCTAATGTTTCTCCTATAATCAAGTTTTCTGAGTGAGAAGATTTATATCTCCAGTATTTTCTTAAGCTAATATTTTCAAAGTTATCTATTACTTTATCAGATGGATTGTCTAGTGGTGAATTGTTTAGGTTATTAACTAAGGGAGTAGATAAAGTTTCATCATTAGAATCATCTCTTTTATCTAGATGAGAATCATCATTAAACTTTATATGCATAGATTTTTCAACAAATCTAGAAACAAGATTATAAACTCTATAAGCTTTAGAATTAATTGAATAACCTAGAAAAATTCCTGAATTGATCTTAGAATCAAATTTATCCAAATTTTCTTTTATATTCAAGATAGTGCATTTGCAACCAAAAGGATGAAAGTAAGAAATATTTGGCTTTCTTCCCTTCCATAATTCATATGGAGTTTCATTTAAACTAAGTTGTAAAAATACGCTATTTTGAATATAACAACCTATATTTACAGCTTCTGCCAAGAAGTACTTATGAAGATTCATTTCACATAGCATAGTCTTTGCCATTTTCTGAATTGTCCTGTTCTTTCTCTCTACAACTCCATTTTATTAAGGAGTTTTAGAAGCAGAGAAATTATGGAAAATTCCATTCTCTTCACAAAACATTATGAATTTTTATTTTCAAATTCTCCACCATGATCACTCCTAATTCCAGCAATAGAAATTTCCTTTTCATTTTGTAAATTTTTGGATAAGACTATAAAGCATTTAAGAGATTCATCTTTATGAGATAAAAATAATATCCAACAAAATCTAGTAAAGTCATCAACAATTACAAAACCATATCTCTTTCCACCCAGACTTGCTGTTCTGGTTAGACCAAACAAATTTATATGTAACAGCTCTAGAAGTTTAGACGAAGTTACAATATTCTTAGACGAAAAAGATGATTTAACTTGTTTTCCTTTTTGACAACTTTCACAAAAGAAATCTTTGTTAAAACTTATCTTTGGTAAACCTCTTACCAAATCATGTCTAACTAATTTGGAAATATGTTTAAAGCTAACATGATCAAGCTTTTTGTGCCAAATCAGTTTCTCATCATCTTTTGACTTTTCAAATCATCTAAATTAATTTTACAGAGATTATTTCATCTCTTGGCAGAAAAGAATATGAAACCATCTTTGTTTTTTACTATACAAGAATTTTGATTGAAAGATACTTCAAATCTAGAATCACATAATTCACTAATACTGATTAGATTTTGCTTTAAGCCATCAACTAGCAGAACATTATCAATAGAAGAAAGGAAATCTTTACCAATTTTACCAATCCCAATTATTTTGCCCTGATTGTTGTTTTCAAAAGTTACTGATCCTCCTTTCTTATGTTGGAGGTCTAGAAACATAGACCTTCTACCATCATGTGTCGTGAGCAGCCACTATCCAAATACCATTGGTGGTGATTGCTTCTTCCAAGTAAGGAGAACTATAGCATATATAATATCCTTTTAAGATACCCATATTTTCTTGGGTCCTTTAGGGTTAGTCTTATAATTTTTCTTTAAATAATAAGGGTATTGTTCCTTTTTCTTTCTATTAGCAACAAAATTCCTATTATGATCAAATTTCTTATTATGAAGAACATTACTATTGTGAATAGTATTTCTATTATTAAAGCCTAATATGCTTTTATCATTTGGATGTCTATAACTCCCAATCATATCATTCATCCTTTTTGTACTTTCTGTAAATTTAGATAAATCTGCTGAAAGACTATTAATCCTTTGTTTTAGTAGATTAATTTACTCAGATCTATCTACAGTTACTTTCTTTTTCATATCGTCCACTTGTTTTTTAAGACAGACGTTTTCTTCTTCTAAAATTTTTATGTTCTTTAAATTTTCAAAACATTTCTTTTTCAATAACCTATATTGTTTTAAGATAACATGTGAATTTTTTAACAATTCTAAGTAGGCATCCTGAAGAACATCAAAGTTAGAAATTACCTCATCATCACTTTCCCCTTCAATTACCAAGCATATATTTTTGCTTGTTCTGATGTTTCTGAGTAGGATTTAGATTCAAACGAATCCAAATCTTCCCATGTTGTTGTCCTGCTCTTTTTTGTTCTTGACTTTTCTTTTGTTTTCTTTTGATCAAAGGACATTCAGACTTGTAATGTCCTGGTTTGTTACACTCATAGTAGACGATAAAACTTTTCTCATTCTTTGAGTCATCTTTGCTATTCTTTTTGAAAGAGAATTCTTTATTTCCCTTGATTTCTTTTTCCACATCCTCCTAATCTTTCTTAAAGTGAAGGATAGCTCATCTTCATCTTCACTTGAATCTTGATCAAATTCACTAGTATCATCATTCTTGATTTCTTCATTCTTTAATGCTTTTAAAGATGTATTTCTATTTTTTTGCATCTTCTGATTCTTCTGGCCAGCCTTCAATGCAATAGATTTATTCCTTCTGGGTTTATCTTCAAGATCAAGCTCTACTTCATAGATTTTCAGTGAACTAAGCAATTTGTCTAGCTTCAGCTTACTTAAATCCTTGGCCTCTTATATTGTTGTTACTTTGGGTCTCCATCTTTTTGAAAGACTTCTGAGAATCTTTCTGACATGATCTTGACTATCGTAGATTCTCCCCAGAGCTTTAAGTCAATTAATAATTTTTTGAAATCGTCCAAACATCTGATCAATAGACTCATCGTCTTTCATCTTAATCAGCTCATACTGATGAACAAGAATACCAATCTTGGATTCTTTCACCTGGTTTGTGTCTTCATGTACAATGGCTAATGTGTCTCACATTTCCTTTATAGATTTGCATCCATGAACCTTATCATATTCACTTCTGCTTAGAGCACAACTTAAAAAGAACTTGGCCTTTGAGTTTAATTGAAAGCGAGCTTTCTAATCAACCGACGATTAGTCACGAGAGATGCTTTTTCCTTCGTTGTCTGTTGGGATATATGGAACATTTTCAATGATATCCCAAAGATCAATGTGTGTGGATTCTATGAAGAGCCGCATCTTGTCCTTCCAATAATGATAATATTTACCATTGAATGTAGGGGGTCTTGAGACCGAGGCACCTTCTGTTATAAAAACATATGATTTAGCTATGGATCTTTATCCTCACTTTGTAAAAGTGTTTCCTGGAAACTTTTCTCTAATACCAGCTAAAGTAAATCACTTATTAATATAGAAATCATGTATAATATGTGAAATAGACAAGAAGGGGGGTTGAATTGTGTTAAATCATCTAAGATATGAATCTTTAAAATCTTCTTGATTTTCTTGTCAAATTCAGACGATTATAAGTTTAAACAAAGCACCTAATTTGATGAGTAATGCAATAGAGAAAATTAGTATCTATTCTTCTAACAAACAACAAGAAAATTAAAAGGTAAGAGTTAGAGAATATGACATCGTGATTTATACTAGTTCACCTTTAACTTTGGGCTATGTAGTCCTTAGAGTTTGTCTGAGATTTCACTATTTCCTTCAATGCTACAAGTATTATTTCTACACTTGCAGAACCTCTTTAGGTCTCTTTCACAAAGTATTCTTTATCTGCTTCCTTAGCCTCTTCAGGCTCTAGCCTTCCTTTCTCTCGAAAAGATATTGTTTGAGATTTCACACTCACGTTATAGATGTATTTACTTTCTTTTTTTCTTTCTTTTTTCTCAAAATATTTTTCATAGCATAAGCACTTGAGTATAGAATTTCTCTTGAGTATTTTTGTACATTTAAAATTATTATTGAAGTCTATGACTACAATAAATATTTATAGCCTAAATCTCCAATGGTCTTCTTGAGAAATTTGCTTGTCAAGTCTTCTAAAATCTGTTATTAGTTAAGTCCTGTAACTAACTCCAACTAACTGACGCTCTAGCATATTCTTCAATTACATCGACTTTCTTAGATTCGTTTGCTTCGTTTGATGTCATAGACTTGATCACTTCATCTGATCCATTTATTAAGTTTTTACTTAAGTATTATCTTGATTTAATGATTTGTACCACTTATATTTATCTACGCACTTAACAAATTCATCAAAACAGTTCACACACTTTTATTATTATTATTATTTGACTTTCATCAAAATCAATAGAAGAATTAAAGTCTTCTTGACTTAACAGGGGAGAATTGTAACATCCAATTTTCCCATTATTAGGGTTAGAACCCTAGGATGCTTTATTTATAAGAGTTTATTGAGAATTTAGAAATGCATTTCATGCATTATATGACATACACATCCATGTGAATAATGTTGTCATTCATGAAATAATTGTACATGCATTCATTGACATTTTCTGAATATAATTGATTTATAAATGTAATTAAAATGCAAATTGTGGATTAATTATGTTAAAAATTTATTTGGTGATAATAGTTATGATTTTAGAATTTATTGCGTAGATTTATCAAAGTTTTGAGGTATTTTAGACTAGAAAAAATATTGAAATAAGAGACAAATTATTAGTTGACAAATGGATAAATTATGGACTGATATGTGGACCTATAACTAAGAGACAAATGATAGGTTATCTAGTGGACAAGTGGAAGACATGCATTGGAGACATGTGTTAAGCCTTAAAAGGGACACCTAGGCATTAGGAAAAACGTTTTTGCAGCCCTTTCCTTGGGTTCTCTGAAAATATCTTCACAAAACACTCTTCTTATGGTTTATCACCTAAACACCTAATTTCTACATTTATGTGTTATTGGCTCATCCACCACCAAAAAAATCTTCAATAATTGAGATTTTTTATTGTTGCTAAATCCTTATGACTTTCCATCCATCAAAATTTCTTATTTACTCTCCCCATTTTTGAAATTTTGCTGAAGAGAGAGAGAAGCTTAAGTCAAGTAAGTTTTATGACAGTGTAAGTAATTTCTATTAAGGTTTTAAGGTTTGTTAATGAATGCATGCGTGAATGGTGTATATATTCATGCTTGTGGATTGATGCATTCGTGAATGGTGTTGATGCATATGTGGGTGGTGAAGCAGGAAGCAGATTCGATGATATGAATAACCAGATGAAGGATTATAGTCATTAGGGTATGATATATGCAGTATTTTACTAAACATACATCTGTATTTAGGGAATAACTTGATCTGTGAATATCCAAATTGGATGGAGTTTGATTTAAAGTAAACTAGAGACATAAAGTTACTTTTTTTATGAAGGAATCTAATTGGAAATATGTCCTTAAGAGTCTTGAAAATTGACTTGAATTTGAGCATTGTGTTTTGCCAAATTATGAAAACTGTCTGTGGATTTTTGATTATAACTTGAATGATACTGAACCGAAATGGATGGAATTGATGTTGTTAGACACTTACGACATTGAGGAACATTTGATTAGTAAAATATTTTTTCTAACTACCTCATTATCTTTATCAAAATGGTCATACAATTTGACTCGAAATTTGCTTAAGAAAAATCTAGAAATTTGATAGGTTTTATGAATGATATTATAAAGATGAAGAGGTTTAATAAGTTTATAGAGTTTGATGGTTTCATGAAAATAAAGTGGTTTGTGAATGAATATGGAATGATGTTGTGTTTGTGGTGAAGTAATATAGAAAATTGGAGTGAATTTGGTGTTAAAATGTACGTGAAATTTGGACAAAGGAGGAAAGGAAGAAGAGGGTGATGGTTTTCGTGTATGATTTTGTTTTTTTGAAATCTGCATATGAACTAGAGTATTTTTACTAAACAGCTTTAAGTCTTTTGGCTATAACTTTTTCATCCAACCTCTAAATGATTTGAAACTTAAACCAATAGATTCCTAATACATTGTTCTTCCTCTCCATGAAAAGTTAGATCCATCTGAAGTCATTCAGGAAATATTTGATTAATGAATTTAGGATGAGTATGAGGAAGTGAACTGGAATATTTTCATTGAACATGCTTCAGTATTTTGAGTATATCTTCATCTGTAGATTTTTAAATGAGTTGATTATTAATTCAGATTAAAGTAGAGTCATATGGATACAACTTTCTTAAAGAAGTAGAATCCTAATTCTGTCTCTAAGCCTTTCAAAATCTGGATTGAAATTGAGTTTTTTGCTGTGTATGCCATGTAGAACTTGTGTATATCGGTTGTAAATATTGGTTTTTGATGACTCAGTGTAAACTTTTATAAATGAATGAAATGCGAAGTTGAGGTTTTTAATATTTTGTTTTGTGAATTTTACATACATAGTTGATGCCATGATTAAGTTGTATATGTTGCCATGCTATAAAGTGAAGGTGAGATAGTTAACATACCATTATTGTAGATTATATATTGGAAGGTCCTCAGGGTATCCTGGCATGTAATTTATAGTAGTGGGGTATCCCATGGTATGATAGTAATTGACCTTGGTATACTAGAGCTTTATGGTTATGTTTTTAAACTCAAAGAAATAATCCAAGTTCTACAGTAGATTTTTAAATTAGAAAGGAAGAAGATAAATTCACGTTTAAGAGATTTTATGTATGTTTTAATGCAACAAACAAGGGTGGAAGAAGTTGTGACCAATTATTAGTATGAACGGATGTTTTTTAAAAACAAAGTACGAAGGACATCTTCTGAGTTTCATAGGAGTTGATGGAAACTGAGGAATCTATCTGATTGCATAGGCAATAGTTAAAGTGGAGAATTTTAGTAGATGGACATGGTTTATGGAGCAATTAGCCGTTGATTTATATCCTAAAGATGGTGAAGCAATAAGTACTATTTCTTATGTGCAAAGGTTAATTCATTTTTAGTTATTTTTACATATTTGCATCTATATAGGCTTTTAACTAGTTAATTTTAATTTACAAAGATTCATGCAATCCAAAAATGATTTATTGCCCTCTACTACACTTAGGATGTGTGCAAGGCATATATATCATAATTAATTAGGGAAATAAAAGGGAAAGGATGTGAGAATTATGCCTAGGAAACATTCCTATAAGGATTTGATGACAGGCTCGTCAAATTAAATTGACTTACACCATGATGTGTATTGGACTTGTTTGAATATCCAAAAGTAATATAGTACAGGGCTTTCCAAAGCAATGTTTCCAAATGTCCAATTGTGGATAACTACATAAGTAAGACAATTCAACTTTTGGATTTTGGTGGTCAAAGATCGCCATATCATTAGCATATTGGAGAATATTATAACCAAGTTAATTTTGAGTTAGTCTAACTTTAAGAAGTAAGATAAGAGATGGAAGGGTAAATAACACCTGAGGTGATGAAAAAATTGAACAAGAATAAAAAGGAAGCAATAAGATGGAGAGTTATTCGGAATTGGGACAACAAGTGTCAAGTGACTAATAAAGTTGATACACATATTATCCGATTGGGGAGGGAGCGAACTTGCAGTTATAGGGCATTAGTTCCATTTTCCATACCAAACAATAACTAGTCATATATGGATAACAATTATCATAAAGGCAAGTTCTTGAAATTTTAAGAGAAAGTCATATAAACAATTAGAGGACAAAATTATGGCTACCAAATACCAATCAGGAGTTACATCCATATTTTGAAAGATTTATTCCTAGTATACATAAAAAGAATAAAAAATATGATAAAGATGCACTGAAGTGAGAGAAGAATCCTCATAGGCTATCACAGAAGGGGCAATTCCAACTTTTTGGTAAATGTTAAGAAAGTGGTCATAATAAAAGAAGCTATAAATCTGATCCACTTCCTTTTAGTCAACATGGATTTGAGGTTTGTCATTAAATATAAATTTTTAATTTGTGTGTATTTTGGTAACTACTAATTGATATGTAATACTATACAGTCATCTAGGTGTAGTGAAGATCTAATAATGACAATAATTTTTAGTTAATAACCTTCTAAAGTTGGTGTATCTAAGGTTAGTAGATAGCATTTTGATCTTGATGGAACTGAGGATAGTTTGACATAATTTTTCAGTTATCATATATTATTCATGTATATTTTTCTTCATCTATATATAGGTTAAATTAATCATTTATTATTTTAACTTTATTTGTAACGGTCATTAGTAGGTCCACCTTCACCATTAAAGAGAAAAAGAACATTTGGATCAATAAATACATTTCAATTATAATTCCAACTAAGAGGGTTGAGGTTGAAGGGAGCCCTAAGTATCATATCAAGATAATTGCAAGAGTGAACTTCCAAACAAAGAGATGTTAGTGATTCAAATGAACAAGTTTCTAACATTCAAATTGGAAGTTAACAAAGTGTAAATGACAAATAGTTGTGTATGAGTTTTTTTATAGAGATTTCTAGTTAGATCCATTATGTTTTAGGTGTATAATTATAAACTTTGTATGTTACTTATGGTTGGATCAAATTTTGGTTTGCAGAGAATTCTGTTTGGTAACTCTAGTTTATAAAGAATTATGGAAGGATCCGTTTTTTATATTTTTTGCATGTATATCCTAGTTGGATCCATTACGTTTATTTTGTATACAATGTGGATGGATTTGTTGGATCGCGTATGGCCCGAGTATTCACAATACGCTGCGGAAGAGACCATAAAACAACACGATGTATAACCGAAAACATATAAGATGCGCAAAAATACCTTTTTGATATGAATTTGGTGGTTGTTTTTCGGATTCGTAGACACTGCTACACACGAATGTCCTCTACTAGTATCCACACGAGTATGCACGATCTGGGCTATGGCTATCGTGTGCTAGCACGTCCTGAAACTCTTTCCGAATGCCGCACAAACTTCTCTCAGATGGTGGCTAGCGTTTTTTATCATATCTCCTCTTATGAGACCTAAGTTTCTCTATTTATAGAGAAAACCTAATCCCATTAAAGCCCAATAAGTTTCGGCCCATTATA
>JANQBM010855072.1:0-13750 GCA_025594535.1 Erythroxylum domingense | reverse complement strand
TCAGTTTATTTTGTTGTTAAAAATCATATAGAAGTAATTTGCGATTTAACTAAGTAATAATTTTCATATAAACCTTGAGATATTCTTTTAACAAGAAAGAGAAGTTCTTTTCAAGATTTCATATTCAAAAAGCAGGATACACCATTTAACCCCCTTCCTGTGTATCTAGTTTCTTGAACGTAAAGTCTATACTAACGTGTGATTTACTTCACACAGGTCGTTCGTGTAGTACCTAAAGTGTCGATCCTATGAGGAGGGATAATCTAATCCTAAAATCTAAGGTCGAACTAAATAAATAATAAATGCAAAAACTTAATCAATCAAAAAATCAATTATGATAATTAAATTTCGAAAAGATAAACAAAATAGCAAATCACATAACCTAATCCAAAATCAACCTAGAAACTATCAATTGAGAGAAAGGGGGTTTTAATCCGAAATTAATGAAAATCTAATCAATTATGCAATTATCAAGTTACCGGGTCTAGACGGTCCTAAAGTGGATTACTCTCTCTGGAGTTATAATCTTTAAACCCTAATTAATAATCCCTAATTTAAATTATAGAATTGTGATCTCTCGATTCACAATTGAGCCAAAACCTAAATTAGTTCTAAAATTGTCTATTAACCTACCGGGAACCTATGCATAATCTCTCGTTACACGATTTCACTGGTTTGATTCAATTCTTATCTAACAATTTACCTAACTCTCGTAAGCCCAAATTGATGATATTCACTCGGCTCACCCTCTCAATCGAAAATAACTCAATAGAAACACAATTTCATGAATCTCAAGAATTAAAATCCTGAAGGTGAGTTTAGACAAAAATCAATATTCAACATCACTATTCTCAATAACTATCCCAATTTTATAAATCAATAAAATTGAAATAAAAATTGAAAATACTGTCGGAACGGACTCATAGAGGTAGCGGCTATGGGAAACCACCTGTTCCAGGAAGTACTTTGCGTCAAGCTTCATCTCCGTGTCTCTTTTCCTTCGTCTCCTTCTTCAAATCACTCAATAACTCTCTAGGGTTCTGACTTCACTGAATTGAAAGGCTCTGTCCACCACTACTCTTTCTATCTTATATTGTTCCTTTTATATCTTGGAAGCTCTAGGTTTGATCTAGGGTTTAAACGGTCTAAAAAATCACACAAAACTCGAGTTTCTGTATCAGCTCGATGCATGATCGTGGCCAGTGCCTAAACCTTTCTGTCACAATCGTGACCTAAAGTGAACGATCGTGGCCTGACATGTAGCTCTCTGTCACGATCGTGGCCTAAAGTGCATACCCGTGGCCAGGGTCCCTTCAACTCGCCTTTTTCTGTCATGATCGTGGCATGGGCCATGTTTTAGCCCGAAACTCTTTGAAACTTCTCTGTTCTTCGTCGTTTACCCTAAAACACTAACAAACCCATTAAAATACCTCAAAAATATAACATTTAAGTTCAAAGACTCATACTAACCTATAAAAAATAATTAAACACATAAATTAACACAATTGAAACCTGAATACACACTAACATTCAAATTAACATTAAATACTTAACAAATTAAACCCTAAAACACAATGAAAATCACAACTATCAGCAACACATATACAGTTCCTCCTTGATAATTTTCTTTAAACCTAATTTTCTCTTTTTCTCTTTTTCTTTCTTTCTTTCTTTCTTTCTTTTTCTCTTTTCCTTTTGCCTCTTTTTTTTCTTATAAACATTGAAAGAAGCTACATCAACATGGGAATTTCAATGATAAGACATAAATTGATGTCCCAACAAATATAACCATCCCACAAATATGGACACCCTCACACTTATACTTTTTCACACCCACAATCACCAACAATCAACAAATGGTCCACTTATAGCTTGGGTAGGACATTTGGTTAAGTTTAATAGCATGTAATGTGATTAATATAAGAAGAAAGGCTAATAAAGCTCAAAGGAGCTTAACAAAGGAAAATTCATATGAATAGGTAGGCTATTTGGTTTATATAGATTAAGAAGCGATGAATGCCTAATCATTTTCATGTTAATGCATATGACAAAAATGTGATCTCAAATAGAAATTCAAAGCAAAGTCAAGATGTACATGTCATGAAGGCCACATATACACAAAAGACAATGAGACTGATATAGATGTGTCAGTCTATACAGACTTAAAATCTCACTAGATTTGTTTACCACTAGTCACAACTTTTCTAAAGATAATGCACATCGACCAATCAGAAGAGTAAAAGTAAATGATAAAGTTTCCATAAAATTCTATAGTCAATTCATGTTCTAATCATGACTATATAATCCTAGAAGCAATAAAAAATGAGAAATTGTTTATTTGTTTGATTATCTCTCTCTTTTATTAAAAACTTAAAAATAAGTAAAAACAAAAAACCACAAAGACACATGCATATAAGAAATAAATGTGAAAATATAAAGTAAAAGAAATTAACTTCCTTTAGGTTGCCTTACAAGAAGTACCTTTGTTTATTATCGTTGGATCGACTCCTCGATTTTCTCTTTACATGAAAAAATTGTGATCATTAGGTGTCACATGTGAGATTCTTTAGGATAGGGCCTAAAGTGATGATCATCCACCTCTAACATCTTCCATTTCTTCAAAATCTCAATCTTTACTGAGTCCCCACACTCTTGGAATATCTCAATTGTCTCTTCATCTTGTTCCTCCTCGTTTAATTTCTCTAACATGCTAGGTAAAGGAAAAGAGTCAGTCATAACAATAAATTGGAACTTAGTACTTGCCTCTGAGCTAAAAGATGTATTATTTTATACTTCGAGCTCCTCCTTAAATTTTTCTTCACAAAAAATTCCTTAAGTGGTGCTCTCAAAATTCTCAAGCTCCTCTTCACTCTATAAGGTCTCTGCACTAACTTCCTATAAGTACTGCTCAGGTTGAGATGGTTGCATTTCTTCTTTTTGTGATTCTAAGCAATCGATAGCTTCTATCATCTAACCCATCCATCTTACTATGTTTTGGATTCTAGATCTAGTTTTTGTTGAAATTGTAGAGTATTAGTAGCAAGAGACATAACTAAATCTTCCAAGGATATAACTGAGTTGCAATAAGAAGCTTATGGTATATACGGTAATTGTTGTATGTCTTGCATATTATTAAGGAAGTAATTTTGCTTATTATCCCATCTGTAAATAAAATTTGTATAATCACTCTAAGCATAGTTATAGGATTCAGAATACGAGTTATAAAAGAAATTACTTTTGTTCATGTAAATTTCATTTTCTTCAACTCATTACACTAAATAGAAAGTGAAAAGATCAAGAAATAACTGAAAAGAATCTAATTAAAAACAAATATGTAAAAAAATCAATTAAAATCAAGAACAAAAACTAAAATACCACACTCCCTGGTAGCAGTGCCAAAATTGACATAGCGCGTCATAACACTACTCAAAATAAACTAAACCTACAACTATAGCAGTGGTGAGTCTAGGTCGATCCCACAGAAAGTGTGTGTAAAGCTTTTGGAATGAAAATAGTTCGTGTTTCAAATAAGAAAATAAAACGAAACTAAAATAATGAAAACAAATTAAAAAAAACATATAAAAATGATGAATTTGTTAGGGACTTAGTTCTTTGGTTCAATCTTAACCTACACTCAATTTAATCATATTTCATTGAATTATTGTCTTCACACCTCTCTTTGAACTATTAATTGTAGATTAACAACAAGCTTTGTTAATCTCAATTTTTCCTTAGGTCATAGTTAATTAAGAAGAGCTCGTTAATTAACCCTAACTATCAGATAACCTAGGAGACGTTCTCTAAATTTAATTGGACAATCATATTACGAATGAGAAAAATAGACCAATTTAAGCAATAATCTCACAATCTCGGATTATTTAACCTAGGTTATGTTATCACTAATTATTCTAAACCATTAGTTGCCACAAATGAATCAAAAATGTTAAGTCAAGAAGAAATTACTTCTTCTATTGATTTTGATGAAAGTCAAATACTAATAATAATATAAGTGTGTGAACTGTTTTGATGAATTTGTTAAGTATGAAGATAAATATAAGTGGCACAAATCATCAAATCGAGATGATATTTAAAAGTTGAATAAGACGAATCAGACGAAGTGATCAAGTCTAAGACATCAGATGAAGCGTAAAGCATACTAATCTAAGAAAGACGATGTAATTGAAGAATGTGCCAAGAACATCAGTTAGTTAGAGTTAGTTACAGGACTCAACTAATAACAGACTTTATAAGACTCGACAAGCAGATTTTTGAAGAAAATCATTGGAGACTTAGGCTATAAATATTAGTCGTAGTAGTAAACTTGAAAATTAATTTTTGAATGTACAAAATACTTAGAGAAATTCTATGCTCAAGTGACTTGAAAATTAATTTTTGAATGTACAAAAATACTTAGAGAAATTATGTGCTCAAGTGCTTATGCTGTGAAAAATATTCTGAGAGAATAGAAAGAAAGAAAGAGAGCAAATACATCTGTAATGTGAGTGTGAAAACTCAAACAATATATTTTCAAGAGGAAAGAAGGCTAGAGCTTGAAGAGGCTAAGGAAGCAGATAAAGAATACTTTGTGAAAGAGACCTGAAGAGGCTTTGAAAGTGTAGAAATAATACTTGTAATATTAAAGGAGATAGTGAAATCTCAGACAAACTCTGAGGACTGGACGTAGCCTAAGGTTAAGGGTGAACCAGTATAAATCGCGGTGTCATATTCTCTAACTCTTACATTTTTAATTTTCTTATTGTTAGAAGAATAGATACTAATTTTTGCTATTGCATTACTCATCAAATCAAGTGCATTGTTTAAACTTGTAATCGTCTGCATTTGTCAAGAAAATGAAGAACATTTTAAAGATTCATATCTTAGACAATTTAGCACAATTAAACCCCCTTCTTATGTATTTTACATATTATATGTGATTTCTATATTAACAAGTGATTTACTTCAGTTGGTATTAGAGCAAGTTTTCCAAGAAACACTCTTACAAAGTTAGGATAAAGATCCATGGCTTAATCACATGTTTTTATAGTAGAAGGTGCCTCAGTCTCAAGACCAATTGCATTCAATGGTGAAGATTATCATTATTAGAAGGATAGGATGAGACTCTTCATAGAATCCACACGCATTGATCTTTGGGATATCATTGAAAATGGTCCATACATCCCAACAGACAACGAAGGAAAAAGCATCTCTCCTGACTAATGGTCGGTTGATCAGAAAGCTTGCTTTCAATGAAACTCAAAGGGTAACTTCTTTTTAAGTTGAGCTCTAAGCAGAAGTGAATATGATAAGGTTCATAGATGCGAATCTGCAAAGGAAATATGGTACACATTAGCCATTGCACATGAAGGAACAAACTAGGTGAAAGAATCCAAATTTGGTATTCTTGTTCATCAGTATGAGCTGTTCAAGATGAAAGACTATGAGTCTATTGTTCAGATGTTTATACGATTTCAAAAAATTATTGATGAACTTAAAGCTCTAGGAAGAATCTATGATAGTCAATATCATGTCAAAAAGATTCTCAAAAGTCTTCCCAAAAGATGGAGACCCAAAGTAACAGCAATACAAGAGGTCAAGGATTTAAGCAAGCTGAAGCTAGATGAATTGCTTGGTTCACTGAATATTCATGAAGTAGAGCTTGATGTAGAAGACAAACCCAGAAGGGATAAATCTATTGCATTGAAGGTTGATCAGAAGAATCAAAAGATTAAGAAAAATAGAAGTACATATTCAAAAGCATTAAAGATTGAAGAAATCAAGAATGATGATACTAGTAAATCTGATCAAGATTCAAGTGAAAATGAAGATGAGCTATCTTTCATTTCAAGAAAGATTAGAAGGATACGGAAAAAAGGGGAAATAAAGACTTCTCTTTAAAAAAGAATAGCAAGGACGATTTAAAAAATGAGAAAATTTCTATTGTTTGCTATGAGTGTAATAAACAAGGACATTATAAGTCTGAATGTCCGTTGCTCAAAAGGAAACAAAAGAAAAGTCAAGAAAACAAAAAGAGCATGATGGTAACAAGGGAAGATATGGATTCGTCTGAATCTGAATCCGATTCAGAAACATCAGAACAAGCAAATATATGCTTAGTAGCTGAAGGGGAAAGTGATGATGAGGTCATTTCTAACTTTGATGATCTTCAGGATGCCTATTTAGAATTGTTAGAAGATTCACATGTTATTTTAAAACAATATAGATTATTGAAAAAGAAATTAGTTGAAAATATAAAGAACACAAAATTCTTCTAAGAAGAAAACATCTGCCTCAAAAAACAAGTAGACGATGTAAAAAGAAAGTAACTGTAGATAAATCTAAGGAAATTAATCAGTTAAAAAAAAGGATTAATAGTCTTTCAGCAGATTTATCGAAATTTATAGAAAGTACAAAAAGGATGAATGGTATGATTGGCAGTTATAGACATCCAAAATATAAAAGCAGTTTAGGCTTCAATAATAGAAATACTATTCATAATAGTAATGTTCTTCATAATAAGAAGTTTGTTCATAATAGGAATTTTATTGCTAAGAAAAAGAAACAATATTCTTATTATTCGAAGAAAAATTATAAGACTAACCCTAAAGGACCTAAGAAAATATAGAATATAATTTATGCTGCAGATCTCCTTACTTGGAAGAAGCAACCACCACCAATGGTATTTGGACAGTGGCTGCTCACGACATATGACAGGCATAAGGTCTATGTTCTTAGACCTCCAACATAAGCAAGGAGGATCAGTAACTTTTGGAGACAACAAGAAGGGCAAAATAATTGGGATTGACAAAATTGGTAAGGACTCCCTTTCATCTATTGATAATGTTCTGCTAATTGATGGCTTAAAGCATAATCTAATTAGTATAAGTCAATTATGTGATTATGGTTTTGAAGTATCCTTTAGTCAAAATTCTTGTATAGTAAAAAACAAGGACATTTTCATATTCTTTTCTGCCAAGAGACGAAATAATCTCTATAAAATCAACTTAGATGATTTGAAAAGTCAAAATATTTCATGTTAAACTGATTTGTTAGACTAGGGCACAAAAAGCTAGGTCATGTTAGCTTTAAACATATTTCCAAATTAGTTAGACTTGATTTGGTAAGAGGCTTACCAAAGATAAGTTTTAACAAAGATTTCTTTTGTGAAAGTTGTCAAAAAGGAAAATAAGTTAAAACATCTTTTTCGTCTAAGAACATTGTAACTTCGTCTAGTCCTCTAGAGCTGTTACATATAAACTTGTTTAGTCCAACCAGAACAGCAAGTCTTAGTGGAAAGAAGTATGATCTCGTAATTGTTGATGACTTTACTAGATTTTGTTAGATATTGTTTTTATCACAAAAAGACGAATCTCTTAAATGCTTTAAAGTTTTATCCAAAAAGTTACAAAATGAAAAAGAAATTTCTATTGCTGGAATTAGGAGTGATCATGGTGGAGAATTTGAAAATGAAAAATTCAAAATGTTTTGTGAAGAGAATGGAATTTTCCATAATTTCTCTACTCCTAGAACTCCTCAATAAAATGGAGTTATAGAGAGAAAGAATAGGACGATTCAGGAAATGGCAAGGACTATGCTATGTGAAATGAATCTTCCTAAGTACTTCTGGGCAAAAGCTGTAAATACAACTTGTTATATTCAAAATAGAGTATTTTTGCGACCTATTTTAAATAAAACTTCAAATAAATTATGGAAGGGAAGAAAGCCAAAATTTTCTTACTTTCATCCTTTTAGTTGCAAATGCATTATCTTGAATATAAAAGAAAATTTGGATAAATTTGATTCTGAGATCAATTCAAGAATTTTTCTAGGTTATTCTATTAATTCTAAAACTTATAGAGTTTATAATCTTGTTTCTAGATCTATTGAAGAATCTATGCATGTAAAATTTAATGATGATTCTCATCTAAATAAAAGAGACGATTTTAATGATGAAACTCTATCTGCTCCCTTAGTTAATAACCTAGATGATTCACCACCAGACGATCCATCTGATAAAGTGATAGATAGTTATGAAATTATTAGCTTAAGAAAAGACTGAAAATATAAGTCTTCTCACCCAAAAAACTTGATTATAGGAGAAACATCAGAAGGAGTGAGAACTAGATCTAAGTTTAGAAGAGAGGCCAATGTAGCATTTCTTTCCAAATTAGAACCTAAGAAAATTGATGAAGCTCTTCAAGACGAAGCTTGGATTTTAGCTATGCAAGAGGAGTTAAATCAATTTACGAGGAATAAAGTTTGGTCTCTAGTCCCTAAACCTCTTAATAAATCTATTATAGGTACTAGATGGGTTTTCAAGAATAAACTAGACAAATCAGGGAAAGTAACCAGTAACAAAGCTAGATGAGTAGCTTAAGGCTATAATCAACAAGAAGGAATATACTATAATGAAACATATGCTCCTGTAGCTATACTAGAAGCTATTAGGATCTTGCTTGCATATGTTGTTCATCATAATATAAAACTGTTTCAAATGGATGTGAAAAGTGCTTTTTTGAATGGTTTTATAGACGAAGAAGTTTATGTGAAACATCCCCCAAGTTTCGAAGACATTGATAAACCTAATTGTGTGTATAAACTTCATAAAGCTTTGTATGAATTAAAACAAGCACCTCATGCATGGTATGTTCGTCTGAGTTCTTTTTTGATTAAAAGCGATTTTGTTAGAGGTCAAGTAGATAAAACATTATTTCGGAAGGATATTAAAAATGATTTTATAGTTGTACAAATATATGTAGACAATATCATTTTTGGTGCTACTACTAGAAAATTATGTTTATGTTTTAAAAATATTATGAAAAATGAATTTGAAATGAGTATGATAGGTGAATTAAAGTTCTTTCTTGGTTTACAAGTTATACAAAATGATAAAAAGATTTTTATTCATTAACAAAGTTAAATCAAAAAGCTTTTAGTCAAATATAAAATGGAAAATGTTAAACCTATGTCTACTCCTATGCATCCGTTAATCATCTTGACTAAAGATGAAGGTGGTAAGAAGTTTGATCAAACTCTCTTTAGAGGAATTATTGGATCTTTGCTTTACCTAACTGCAAGTAGACTTGATATAATGTTTAGTGTTTGTTTGTGTGCAAGATTTTAAGTAGATCCTAGAGAATCTCATTATATTGCTGTTAAAAGAATATTGAGATACTTGGTAGGTTCTACTAATCTTTGCTTAATGTATGAGAAAGGTAAAGATTTCAGGTTAATTGGTTATTGTGATGCTGATTATGCTAGAGAAAGGATTGATAGAAAGAGTACAAGTGGAGGTTATCGCTTTCTTGGTCATAATCTAATTTCTTGGTCAAGCAAGAGGCAAAGTTCAATTGCGCTATCTACTGCAGAAGTTGAATACATCTCAGCTGCAAGTTGTTGCTCACAGATATTATGGATGAAACATCGGTTAGAAGACTATTCTATCCAAGAAGATTAGATTCTAATCTTTTATGACAACACAAGTGCTATCAATCTCTCAAAGAATCCAATACAACACTCAAGGGCAAAGCATATTGAAGTTAGACATGATTTTATACGAGACTATGTACGGAGAGGGATCATCAATCTACAATTTGCTGAGACGAATTAATAATGGGCAGATATCTTCACCAAACCCTAAAATGAAGACAAATTTAAGGAAATCAGACAAAATCTGAATATGGTGACATTAAATGACCATTCGTCTGAAACTCCATGATCCAAACGATTCGTTCTGAAGAAACTAAAAAGTCGCAAGTTTTCAGAATAAATAGTAACGGTAACTTTTACTCAGTGGTTTCAGTCTCATAATTACCGGTGGATCAGTTGAAAATGTTACAAAGGGTAACTTTTCAAGGGCGTATATAAAAAGAGTAATTATTTCAAAATCTGCAATACCTTACACTCTAGAATTTTCAAGAAAAACTTCAAAACTAACTTGTTTAGAGTATTCTCAACAAAGAGGATCTAACGCTTTGTTCTAAACATCAAACTCTTCTCATTTCTTCTCATATCTTTCTCTTGATTTTCTCTATATACTAACCTCGCTTCCTAAAGTGAAATACATTTCTTTGTTTAATGTTTATCATTTGCAGATTAGAAAATGCTGAAATCTCTTGTCTATGGAAGACTCGTCGATTTCACTTTCTTGAAGAATGCTCAGATGAATATCGAACCTGAGATTGAAGCAGTTAGATGGAAGAACTTCTTTAACGTCCAAGAGCCGGTATATTTAACTGAAGTATATGAGTTCTGGAAGAATGCGAAGGTAGTAGACAATACCTTAGTATCGATGGTAAATGGGTTGTCGGTAATAATCACACAAGATTCCGTGGTGGAGGCTATTGGGTGTCCAAATGAAGGAGTAGAATTGTTCAACACATATTGGATCGCGTAAAGTCATATAGATGAAGCCAACATCAATCAACAACTCTATGGATTTATTAATCTAGGAGTAAAGAATTCTTCAACCCTCATTCCAATGGCTAAGGTTCTTCACTCACTTCTCCATTGTATCCTACCGAGAGCAGGATCAAAGGATGTGGTGACAATAAATGATGAACATTTCCTGTTTCATCTCCTCACTCTCCAACCTGTTAATCTTCCATTTTTTATTCTCAAGTACATGATAAAGGCTAGGGAGGAATATCATCTGAAGAGTGGTTCTTTACCTTATGGTATGCTGTTAACAAGATTTTTTAAAGCATCTAGAATCCTACTTGATAGAGGAAACAAAGTAAAGCTAAATGTTAAGAGTGTTATCAATGCCTCTAATATTCACAAAAATGGGGTTCAAGACTGGAGCCGAAGCAGATGAATATTTCATACCGAAAGCACGGTCTAAGGGGGAGCTTTCAGTAAGACAAAGAAAAGAAATGTTCCGTCTAAAAAACAAGCAACACCTCGATTGTCAGAAAGAATATTAGCAAGGGTAAAGGTTGAATAATCATCTGATAAGTCGATACAAGCCAAGACGATTCCATAAAAGAAGGAAAGCAAGGTTCAACAACCAACTCATCAAGTCTCTTTAAAGAGGAAGGCTAAGACGCTCTAATCATAAAGGCTCAAGAAGTCAAAAAGAAAACCAAGATTAATGACCTTATGACAACAAGAATAGAAGAAGTAAAGAGTTCTTATTCTTAGTGCAGACTCTGAGAGTGAAAAGGAGTAAGAGAAATAACAACAACCAGTTAAACCAACTGTCTCTATCCTTCAAATTCAATAAGAACAACCGTCTGGAGAGACAGAGATAAAAAGGAAGTTAGTGTTTGAGAAGAAGAAGCCTCAACAACAACTACCTTTCAAATCAGTAGAAGAACAAAAGAAAACGAAGCCTATTCAGAAGAAGAAGGTTTCATTGACTAATGTTCCACAAAAGACATAGACTGTTGAAAAGAAGATGAAGACATTGTCTGAACAACAATTAATAACTTTCGACCCTCCTCACCCGATGAAGAAAGAAGATTTAAAGATGAAGGTCATAGAAGAATCAACACCTGATTGTAATAGAGGTTCAATTATCATCAGAGAACCTACTACACGAAAAGTTAAGGTTCAAGTTAAACCTATAGTAGTAAATGATCAGCCGATACATCTTCTACATCATGAAGAACGAAGATTATATAGTATTTTGCGAGATGAAAAGGCAGAACCATATCTGTTGAAGATTACGAAAAATCCTTATACAATATATCCAGTGACAAGCAGAATGACAATCAAGAATGTACCAGATGTACAACCTAGAATTCCAGCACCGGTAGACAGTAAAGAAAAAGGGAAGAAGAAGAAGTTTCTTGAAAGACAAGAAGATGATCTCATAGAAGAAGAAATTCAAGTGGTAGGAAAGAGCATAGATGATATATGTCACGCAGCTCAATCTGTAAGCGTCTATATATCAAATCATATATCAAGGGCATTAAGAAGTAATTTTGGAGCATCTACGAAAGACAAAAGCTTCAAGGTAGTTGGCTCAATATCAGAAGGACGGTATGAAATTTTCACAATTGAAGGTATCATTTTTAACTTAGAAACCTTTGTGCATTTGCTTATTCATTTCAAACCACTAGGTTTCATTCCTTCAGTTAAAACTATTTTACACCTTCTAGGGCAACCGATTTACAAGTTACCCTGATGATCTTGATATCCCTGTTGAAAAACTACCTTTCAAACTACCCTTTATTAGAATGATAGAATTAACTGATTCACCTAGAAAACCATCTATTTTTTAGTATGTTTATCCACTTAGTGAAATACTACAAGATCCTATCATTAATTTGGAGCTCTTGAAGAATTTCATTGAATGGACTGAAGCTAGTCATAAGCAGACTGAAGTTAAAGAAGCCTTAGCTAAAAGCATTGAGAAAATCAATACTAAGGTTGATATACTGGGTGATGCAGTGGGTGATCTTCATGAGAAATTAGCACTTCTACATGTTTCTATAGAAGAAGACCTCAAGACGATCCACATTGATATTCAAAAAATGTTTTCTAAAATTTTAAAGCGTCTGAAATAAACTTTTTTTCATTAATAACAAATAGGGGAGAGAAGATGGAAGTAAATCACACGTTGGTATAGACTTTACGTACAAGAAACTTGAAACACAAGAAGGGGGCGTTGAATGGTGTATCCTTTTTGTGAATATAAAATCTTGCTAAGAACTTCTCTTTCTTGTTAAAAAGATATCACAAAATTTATATGAAAATTATTATGTAGTTAAATCGCAAATAACTTCTATATAATTGTTTAACAACAAAATAAAATGAAGTAAAGGATAGACGCTGCGATTTTTATAGTGGTTCACCCCAAACCGTGGGCTACGTCCAGTCCTCGGAGTTCGTCTGAGTATTTCACTATACTCCAAACGATTACAAGTATTCTTTCTTCCCTTCTAGAGCCTCTTCAGGTCTTTTATAAAGTATTCTTTCAGCTATCTTAGCCTCTCCAGGCTATCAGCCTTTTCTTTCTCTCACTAGAAAAATATTGTGAGCTTTTGTTATAGTAAGGTTAGCTCTCTTTGTATCGCACTTACAGAATTTCTCTTTTCTAAGTAAGCACTGAATGCTCAAAGATCACTGTTTTTGGAATCGTAAGAATTGTAAGAATTTTTTTCTAAGATTGTAAAATCTTTGACTACGACTAGTATTTATAGCCTTCATCTCTAATTGCTCCTTGATCTTTGATAACCGTTTCTTGATTCTTGATAACCGTCATTTAGTTGAGTTATGTAACTAACTCTAACTAAATAACTGTTCTGACATGCTAATGTATCTTCATGGTATCATCTATGTCTTCTTTGTATTTGTGTTTCCTTCTGCGTCTATGTTTTGATTTTACGTCTGCGTCTGTGTTTTGATTTTGCGTCTGCATCTGTGTTTTGATTTTGCGTCTGCGTCTGCATCTGTGTTTTGATTTTGCGTCTGCGTTTGCGTCTTTGTTGTGTTTGTGTCTGTAT
Source organism: Erythroxylum domingense (assembly GCA_025594535.1). Lineage (NCBI taxonomy): Eukaryota > Viridiplantae > Streptophyta > Magnoliopsida > Malpighiales > Erythroxylaceae > Erythroxylum > Erythroxylum domingense. The sequence goes on along the minus strand of JANQBM010855072.1, from coordinate 302 downwards.
TTCCACTTTGCGTCTATATTGTCTTTGCGTCTATGTTGACTTTACGTCTGCGTCTGTGTTTTGATTTTGCATCTGCGTTTGTGTTTTGATTTTCCGTCTGCGTCTGCGTCTGCGTTATGTTTGCATTTGTATTTCGACTTTGCGTCTATGTTGTCTTTGCGTCTGTGTTTCCTTCTGCGTTTGTGTTCTGTACTTTGTCTGCACACTTAACACACTTGTCAAAATCGTTTATTTGTTTCTAACATTATTATTATTTGATTGTCATCAAAATTAATCATCGTAAAGTCCTCTTGACTTAACAA
>JANQBM010855065.1:0-13751 GCA_025594535.1 Erythroxylum domingense | reverse complement strand
GTGTTTGCTGTGTTTTGAAGTAAAATTCTGGGCTGATGTGAACTGTATTGGATTAAATAGTCTTCTGGGAAAATGTACAGAATTTTTAGAGCTTTCCATTTATGTATCATTTTCTGATTTTGGATGTGTAAGTTGAAAGATGTGGGATGTTGAAATTGCTGCAGATGTTGTTGAATGATTAGTATATGCAGTACTTTGAGACCAATTTCTGGGCTGATGTGGATTAAATTGGGTTAGATAGTTTTCTGAAAGGTTATAGAGGATTTGCTTAGCTTTCCAATAAAGTATCATGTGCTGTCTTTGGATGAGGGAATTGAAAGTTGAGAATTATTGAATTCTAGGACAAATGCTGTCAAAATCTGAAGTTTTCTGGGCAGAAACTTGAGTGAATTTTTGACCCTATTAAAGTTTGAAAATTGTTCTCGGAGTCTTCATAGAAGATGTAGATTTTCTTGTTATATTTCTGTTGATATGAAGTATGAGATTTTTGTACCTTAGGGTGAAAGTTATAGAGTTTAGAACTTCTACAGCTATTAATGTGTTTTTCAATTTTTGGTTTAGGCAGATTCTTTGCAGTGGTTTTTGATGGTCTTAGGGACCAAATTGGTTTTGGAATCCTTCAGGATCGTTGTAGAGTTTCTTTTCAGATTTCTATTGATACCAAATTTCAACTTTTTGGAGTTCGGAGTGAGAAGATAGGAATTTTTGAAGTTTCTGTTGCCTGAGAGGGGTTGGCCTCGCAGCCGTCGCAAGTGCGAGATGGTCGCGAGGGCGAGCCAGTCCGAGGCTTCTCGAATGGAGAGCGCACCTCGCGAGCGCGATACGTTCTCGGGAGCGAGGCAGGCCCGTACTCGGGGTCCCTTACGATGCAAGCGCCTCGCGGTAGCTAGGGTGCGCAACCAGCGAGTGCCTCGCGATCGCGAGGTCTCGCACTTGCGACTCGCGACCTTTAGCTGAGAATTGCGATCGTTCCAGTGAAAGATCGCAATCCTCTCCGACTTTCTTCAGCCATTTTTCTTTTTTTATTATTTTATTTCGTTTCTTTTTCTTCTGATTTTTCAAAAAATCCACTTTTGATTTTACTATCAAATTAAATATTCTTGCACTACTTTTGGGCATGGAAATATTTTTATAAATTGGGGAAATTTATGTTTTCCCTTCAAAAAAATCTAAATCATATGAAATGCTTTGTTAGCTATTTTAATTAAATCTTTCCTATCTATTAAATTGTGTATTAAATATTTTTCTGAAATTTTTTTTCTTGATTGACTTATATTATTGCCTATGCTTATTTTACGATCCCACCATGCATTTTTTTTTTGGGTCAACACTTGTTGAATTTTTTGTGTGATTTATCTCTATTTTTGTACAGAGGTAAATTAAATGAGTTGTCTATTTTAAGTATCACTGGTAGGGAATCCCTCCCTCGTGGAAAGCGAGTCCAGATGTCACCTAGGACGTCGAGCCCGTGACCCGCCCGGGGAGGGGTTCCAGCATACCGAATGGATATGTGAAGGTTATTTTCTCCTAGTCCTTTAGTGCAACAAAAATCTGGTGCTAATCTGAATAACCATCTAAATAGCAATAGTGAGATTTAGCTACAAGTCTTTCAATTATTTTATTAATAAACGGAAGAGAAAATTATTTTTTCTAGTAACAGAATTTAGTTTTCTATAATCTATGCAAACTCTCCACCCATTTTGAATACGAGTAGGTATCAACTCACTATTACTATTTTTTGTTATAGTTACCCCAGTTTGTTTTGGAACTACCTGGACCGGACTTACCTAGTTGTTATCTGAAATGGGGTAAATGATTCCAGCATCAAGAAGCTTTAAGATTTCCATTTTCACTACTTCCATCATGGGTGGATTCAAATGATGTTGAGGTTGCCTTACCTCCTTGGCTTCATCTTCCATCAAGATTTGGTGCATACAAATGGTGGGAATAATGCCTTTTAAATTATCCACTATCCAATTGAAGGATTCTTTGTGCTTTCTCAAAACATGAATCAATTGATTTTCTTACAAAATAGTAAGTTTATTTGAGATAATAATAGGTAAAGTATCTTACTCACCCAAAAATATGTATTTTAGATGTATCGGCAAACTCTTTAACTCCAACGTGGGTGGTTGAATCAACGACGATAGCAGTTTGGAGCTTTTTTGGCACAACTCCACATACGACAATTGTTTCACTAATTGCTTGATTTTTTCTAAATGATAAAACAACACTTCAAGTTCGTGATTGGGTAATAACATCTCTGTAATGGCTTGCAACTGTAACACGTCTCCCATCTCTAAACTTGTCTCAAGTTCATCTCTTCCATTTAATAATGAATTTTCTTACATCCAAGTGCTAATAAAATCTATAGAAACAATAGGTTATTCATCATCCAGATTTTTCATGGCTTTGTATATATTGAATTTCATTTATTCACCATCAAATTCCATAGTCAATGATCCATCATGAATATCAATTTTTGTTATAGTGGTTTTTAAGAATTGTCTTCCAAATAAAATCGAAGTTGAAGAAGAGACATCATCACTCCCCATTTGTAAAATATAAAAATCAGCTGGGAAAAACATTCCACCCATTTGAACTATAATGTCCTCTAACATACCCTTTAGATAAGCATTCGAATGAAATATGCTAATAGAATCACTATATTAGTTTATTTTAGAGACTCCACATTTAAGGACTTATATTCATCACAAGGCATGTCATTTATTGATGCACCGAAATCTAACATAGTTTTTTCAATTTTCATATCATTAATTTTACAAGGGATAGCGAACATACCTGGGTTTTGAAATTTAGGTGGTAGCTTTTTCTTCTGTAGTATGGATGAAACATTCTCTCCCAATTGCACTTTCTCATCAAATTTTAATTTTCATTTTGAAGTGCAGAGTTGTTTAAGAAATTTAGCATAACGAGGGATTGTTTAATGGCATCAAGTAAAGGAATATTTACCTGTACTTTGCTAAAATTGTCCCATATCTCTTTCTTTTGTTCCTCTTTCCTTGCCTTAGTGAATCGATTAGGAAAAGTGGGTTGTACAACAAAATTCTACAGACTTGAATACTTCTTTTCGTGATGATTAGGTGCTTCCTTTGTTACTTCTTCGATTTCCTTCTAGGAGATTTTTAGAGATGGTTCCTTCAATTCCTTACCACTCCCTAACATGACAGTGTTGGCGCTTTTGTTTAGGATTAATTTAAGTTTTAGCTAAAAATTTTCCAAAAGTTTATGCCTCAAATCAATTGATGGCTATTTCCATTTAGCTTAATTGATTTTTAAGATTTTGGATACTAACTTGAGTATCTTGTTGAAATGTCATGGTGTTAGTGCCCAAAGATTTAACTATATCTTCCAAAAAAGACTTAACTTCGAATTTGTGAGCCATTTGTTGATGTTGTGTAGGAACCTATATTACTAAAATTTTATAGTAGCTTGTTGCGCTTGAGAGTTCCCATAATAAAAATTTGGATGGTCATGCCAACCTGGATCATAGGTGCTAGAGAATAGGTCATATTTCCTTTTATTTTTCTTGACAAATCCCCTAACGATGTTGACTTGCTTCTTCTTCCTACAAAATTGGACATGCGTTAGTGGAGTGTCCCAACATCAAACATATTCCACATGCACTTGCTTCTTCTTTCTTTATAACCACAAATTGCCACACCAAAGATGTAAGATCATCTAATCTCTTCTCCAACATTGTCAGATTCTCCTCATTTACTTGTTTTGAACTATAGCCAGAACGTATCCCTAATTATTATATATTGGAAGCCATATTTACTGTCAAATCTCTTGCAGTTGTCAAATTTTTGTCAACTAAAGCTCCTTCGCTTGTAGTATCGATCATACTCCTATCCGTAAGTAAAAGACCTCCACAGAAGTATTGAATCAACAATTGATCATTTATTTGGTGACGGGGATAGTTAACACAAAGTTTGTTAAATCTCTCTTAATATTCATATAGTGTCTTCCCTGTGTGTTATCGAATGCCACAAATTTCTTTTATAATTTAGCAGCTCTTAATATTGGAAAATATTTTGCAAAGAAGACTCTCTTCATTTCAGTCCATGTTTGTACATTTTCACTAATTGAATAATAAAACCAATCTTGAGCATCATCTTTGAGAGAAAATAGGAAGGCTATCAGTTTGATTTGCTCCCAAGTCACATTCGTAGGCTTTATACCCATACAAACCACATCCAATTCCTTTAAATGTTTGTAAGCATCCTCTCCCGGTAGACTTAGAAAAATTGGTAATAAATGAATTAGCCCTGGCTTTAGTTTAAAGATGTTGTCCCCAAAATTCTGAAAATTGAAGCAATGGGACTGTTGAGTATCCACAGGGGAAGCTATTTCACAAAGAGCGTGATTTGCAGCTATCCTTTCCATCTTCTGCACTTGTAGTCTCTGTTTCGTTTGCTTTTGTAACCACTTGACTGTCTTCTTTATCTCTGAATCGAATAGCATTTGAGTTGTCTTATCTACTCGTGTAATGTACATATACTGTCAAGAAATTCCCCAACAATGTTGCCAAAATTTGTCAATGTCGCTTGTAACCAAATTAATTCCAACTCTAATAATGAAATATGTAGTTAATGAAGAGTTGAGATCGTTCCCACAAGGAATCTATTGGTAAATGTTTCACAAGTTAAAAACTAAAATAATTTGGTGGCGGTTAAATTTGCTTTATTTTTAGAAATTAAGAATACAAAAATTGGAAATAAATAAAAATATTCAGATCCGGAAAATTAATAATGAACCTTGGTTTCAGATCACCTACGTTATCAAACTAATCTGGATCATTAATATAAAATTAAGTCCATTAACAAATATTCACTGAGTGATGTTCTCTCTTAAGATTAGATGAATAGAAGCATGTATTCTAAACACTCTTATTAACCAACAACTTAGATATGATCATATTTTTGATTAATTAATAGCTTTAAGAACCAAGAGAATCATTGAGCAAGACAATACACATACGATATGTATTTAATCTAGATAAGTACCTTTCTTAGGATTTCTAATCCCTAACGTAAAGAAGGTAATCCTAATTGCCACTTTGAATTAGCAAAACTGAACTTCAAGTCCTACTAATCTGGTTGTAAATTAAATGAATCAATTCCTAGTTGCAGACCCTAGAGATCAATCAATTCAATCATAAAAAGTAATACGAAAAACACTTAATATTCATCAATGAAATAAACTTTATTCAGAAAATCTCACACAAACTAGATAATAACGTGGTTTTTTTCAACCAAGAAGAAGGATGTAGCTATTCATAATAGAAGAAAAACCTAGCAGAAAAGTAGCAGAACTCATATCTTTACTTTTTAGGGAAACACTGAAATTCCAACCAAGAAAAACCAGAAAAGAAAAAATAGCTGGAAAAAATGTAAAAATTATATGTCTTCTAGTTTCTTCCCCTCTCTCATATTATCAACTTATCAGATGCACCTCTCCTCCAAATTAGGTCATAGATCCCCCACTTAAAGACAATAACTTGATTCCCAAAATAATTAAAATCCTAGGTGTATCAAATCTATTTTGAAATCAGATTCTACAATTAAGCATTTTCCTTGCACGTGCCCACACTTAGTCAATTATTTTTCTACTAGCTGGATTTGAATTGCCTTTACTTTTCTTGTTTCATTTTTATTCAAAGTCTTCTTCTATGTGCTAGAGTAGTGCTTTAAAGGCAATCACCTTTAAAGCACTACTCTTACACATAAAAGAAGAATTTGAATCAAAATGAAGCAAGAAAAGTAAAGACAATTCGAATTTCCAGCTAGCAAAAAATTAATTGACCTTTAGTACTTTTGTACTGACTTTGTTTTGATTATTAAAGCGAAAGGCATTTTTATTAATTTGATATTCGTTTATATATGAATTGATGTTGATCTTAAATCGAATTAACGAAGTCTATGATACAAAACATAGCATGAAGGAAATCATAATAAGATCATGATAATGAGATTCCTATTATGTATAATTATGTTAGTATCTAAATAACCCTAGTCATAGGATTAATAAGATAAGACATTATTAATCTAGATAAACTAGCACATGTTATACTCATTGATTTGATCAAGTAGTGGATCTCACAAACTATAAGCATGAGATATTTAGAGTTAACATATGGATGCTTACTAAGGGTAGTAAGTACATTTGATGACCCGCTATGATATTATCATATGGATGATCTATTAAACATTAATGATTAATCTCATTATAGCTATGGTGCAAATATCCTTAGACTTGAGGTACTCAAGGATATCTTGGATACTAATCTTATGCTTTGACGTCATTCTTTGTTAGCTCAAGACAAGGTCACTCTTAAGGTGGTGATTAGGTACAGCTATTGGTATTCAAAGGTAACTAGGTAGCCAATAAATGATTCACCACTCCTGATAGAAGGAGAGGATACCCATGGCCTCTTGTCGGGGTCATTACTCAGGAGTCTCTAGCTAGAGCAGTTATATGTCATAAAGAGAGTCTTCAATAACACATAGAGTAATGAGATCCTAAGACAAGAACTAACATCACTTAGATTAGATATGACGTGGTCAGTCTAGTGGGAGTTGACACATAGTCCATACTCTGAACTAAGTGGGGTATAGTATGGTGAAAATACAAATTGCATGGTAATTGTCTATAGAAAGGTTCATAAGTTAGATAATTATCTATCGAAGAGTTCCTGTGTTAATCCACTTATATTCTAACAAATTGGCATCATGAAAACCCTTCACGAATTGCTTGAGTTAAGAGTTAATTCAAGTTCCTAAAATAAATGGGAACCTAAGGGTCATACGCATAAAAGATCAAATGAAAAACATAGTGTGTATGACTAACTTTAAGTAGGCTATGATTGTGGCTCATAGGCAATGATAGTGGCCAAAGGAGAGCCAATTTCTTAAGTAGACCACGATCGTGGCTCGATGGCCACGATCATGATAAAGGGCACAAATGAGTACATAAGTGAGCTCTTCACTTATGTACACAAGGACTTGTCACTTCTTACACACTTAGGTGAGAGCATAAGGTCTCTAGAAGAGTTCTAAAGTGAAAGAGAGTTATCAAGAGTTTTGTTCTTGCAATTTATGCAATTGTTGTATGAATCAAAGTGCATGCAACAAACTTTTTGATCTATCTTCTATCATTTTGAGCATCTACAAAAACTCATCTGGTTTAATGCTTAAATCACCCTTATATATTGTTTCTTCTTCTTCTTTGTGTGTTCTTGGGCGAGCAAAGAAGGGTTTGGTGTTTTCAGCAACCTAAACAAGGAGAAGAAACAAAAAGGTAAAAGTTTTATATTTCATCTTCTTATATATATGTCTATGCATGCATGTATGATTCTATTTTTTCAGGATGTCATGGTGTTGGAATCTAGATTTTGACACTTCCACTGCATTTGTATGCATATGATGCATGCATCCATGGCTAACCCAATAGTGGTATCTGAGCAAGTTTATACATGTAATAGATGATGTATTGAACATGGGCAAAGTGTTTGCTGGGTTGTGGTTGACATACATATTGATTTGGAATAATTGAAGTAAATTGTAGAAATTTTTTTTTTCTTATTTTCATTCTCAAAAATGCTTATTGGATGTTATATTATGTTTTTGTCAAAAGAAATTACAAATGAATGTCATTTGCTATTTTATTTCGAATTAATATCCAAACTATTCATATATTGGTTTCTGGGAATTTCTGGACGACTAAATGCATGTGCTGATTTTGAAAATTTCTTAATAATTCTAGAAAAAATTTTCTGATTTTCTTTCAGGAAAATGTTTATGAAGGTGTTATGTTATGTTCTTATAAAAAGAAAATCCAATTGAATGTCATTTGCTATTTTATTACGAATTTAGTTTCAGCCTAAAGCACGAATGAAGTTCTGGGAAATTCTGGCAATGTGAGGAACATGCATGTAAATCCCATAGTAATTTTTATAAAAGTTATTTTTATAAATTTTATGCATGCATATGCAATATGAGATGTTGCCACGTGTATGAAATGCATGACACTTGCTGTTAAAGTGATTATCTTATGCATCCATGATGTAATGTTTGACTAGTGTTAGAAGTAATATGACAAGTGTCATACACATATGATGTGCTAGATAAATCATATTTATTAATAAATAATGAATTTTTTATTAGACATATTTAGAATGTGTATAAGACTCTGAAAATTTTCAAAAGTAACTGAATTTGCTTAAATTATTAAATGAAGTCAAAGTTGACATTGGTCAACTTTTTGAAAGTTGATAGAGTTGACTTATAGTATATGTATTTCAGTTATAAGACCGTAATAAAGTTCTTATGTGATAAGAAATGTATTACTTTAATGTTAATAGCATGCTTAATGCATGTGCTTCAAATTAGGGTTTCGAAAAGTTTCCAAACATCGAATTGGCCTCTTTAGTGTCTAGTAGGTTAATTTATTTATCTTGACGACTTTTTTCATCAATATAATATGGGCTTGTGCCGAAATTGTTTATATAAATTTGAGATTATCTAGTGATATTATAGATGACTAATTGATGTACGGGAATTTTGGAAACCCTAGGGATTAATTTAGAATTAATCCAAGTAGAGCATAGCATTTTTAGTGTGACTAAAAAAAGGGCATATATACAAGGATTAAAGTGTTTAATTTGGACATCAAAATAATTGAATTTTGGGGTTCCTAATTGAATCACATTCATATATTGGATCATCCAAGACTAACACTAGTGCCCGATTAGGTTCAAAAGTTGAATCAAATCATGAACTTTAGAGACATAGTCAATTCACTACCTAAATTAAACCCCCTTTGTATGATACATGCATTAGATGCATTTTAAGGGTATTTATAGATATGGGCTCAATTTAACTGAGTTGTCCATAATCTGAATGTATATATGTGATATACATAACCAAGATCATCTAAGTATTGATGAAACCAAAGGACAAATCCCTTAGCCAAAAGATTAGGACCCATGTCTTCCATTGATATAGCAAGGACTAGAGTTCTTTTAGACTTGGGTTGATGGGCAAACCTAAGCCCGCTCTACACGAATATGTTCCAACCATAGAAATTTGATTTTTGGATTAATAGGTTGGTCTAATTGGAAGCATTGATTTGATGGGCAAAGCCAAGGTCAATGTGGATAGAGGTAATGTTGGGTTATATACATAGGATGGATAAAAATTAAGAGTTGATAACCCAATGAGTGTGTTAAATCAATAGTTGATGGCATAAATTGATAGTTACATAAATGAGTGCAATTGGTATGAATGATACCTATCGATTGACCTAAGATGGCTTATTGGGCAAACTCAAGGTTATTCTTAGGGATATCAAATATAGACCCATTAAGAAAACTATGTTTTTTCAAATTTGTAGTGAGGGCTATGGAATTTAATAAGAATTATAAGACCTATAATGCATTTGATTAAAGTCCTTATCGATATGCATTAATATACATTCTAACATTTTTCTCGTTTGTCTAGGTTATTGAATTAGACAATGTCTTTTAGTATGAACTTACGCTCCCTATTAGATTCTAATATACTCATGGGACCTAACTTCTTAGATTGACTATGGAATTTGAGAATTGTTCTCAAATCTGAAAAACTAGGATATATCCTAGATGAACCACTTCCCGATTCCCCTGTTGTCGATGCATCTAATGAAGATCAGAAAGTTTATAAGAAGCTATTGGATGATAATGATTTGACTAGCTATATAATACTATCCTTTATGTCACCAAAACTGCAGAAGTAGCATGAGGCTATGGATGTTCATCCTATAGTCTACCATTAGAGGGAATTGTTTGATGAGCAAGCTCGGTCTGAAAAGTTCGAGACCTCAAGGCTGATTTTCCATTTTAAGATGGTTAAAGGATCATCTCCATTGCAGTATACGCTAAAGATGAATAGATACATTGGGAGATTAGCCAGTTTGGGCTTCATAATGGATCATGAATCAAGTATAGAATTAATTTTGACTAGTTTGACCGATAATTATTCACAGTTTGTACTTAACTATTGGATGAACTAAATATCCACAATGATACCTTAGCTGATTAATTTAATCAAAATAGCTAAGCAGACTGTCAAGAAAGATAGTAAGGTTATGATGCTCATTGACTCTACTTCTGGTTCTCGAAAGAAGAACTAGAAGAAGAAGAAGAAGTCCAAGAAGCCAGTAGGAGGTGTAGCTAAGAAGAAGGCAAAGGAGATAAAACCAAAGGGGATATGCTTCCATTGCAATAAGGAAGGACATTGGAAGAGGAACTTTAAAGCTTATTTGGAGTCACTGAAACAGAAGAAGGCATTAGATGCCCCACCGTCTACTTTAAGTATGATATTTATCATTGAGTTTAATAATATTTCTGATCATAACATTTGGGTATTAGATACTGGATATGGCTCACATATAAGTGTTGATATGCAAGGTCTCAGGGATAGTAGACGCTCAAAAAGGGAGAGATGGACCTACGTGTGGGAAATGGAGCAAGAGTTACTGCATTAGCCGTAGGGACATATGTTTTTTATCTTCCTAGTAAGCTAGAATTAGTTTTGGAAAATTGCTTTTATGTACCCATTGTGACTAAAAACATTGTATTTATTTTATTTCTTAATAAAGCAGGATTTTATTTAACTTTTTCAAGTAACGGTTCTTCAATTAAGTTGAATGGAATGTTATATGGTACTGCTACATTGTGCAATGGAATTTAGATATTAGATATGTCCAATCCAATTTTAAATATCAATGATAATAAAAGACAAAAATGGGATAACTTAAAATCATCTTATTTATGGCATTGTCGACTTGGCCATATAAGTGAGAAACGTATGATTAAGCTACACAAGAATGGTAGCCTAAGGTCATTTGATTATGAATCATATGACACATGTGAATCTTGCTTGTTAGGCAGGATGACTAAATTACCTTTTAAAGGAAAAGGTTAACGAATGATGGGTTACTAGATCTAATACATTCTGAGGTATGTGATCCGATGTCCATTCATGCCAGATGTGGTTTTGTGTACTTCATTATTTTTATCGATGATTATTCACAATATGGGTATGTGTATCGAATGAGATATAACTTTGAAGTGTTTAAAATGTTCAAATAATTTAGACATGAAGTAGAGAAACAGCTCGGTAGAAGTATTAAGACACTTTGATCAGATCGAGGTGGTGAATACTTAAATGAGGAATTTCTAACTTATCTCTGAGATAATGGAATAGTATCCCAGTAGACTCCACCTTACACACCACAACATAATGGTATGGTTGAAAGGAGAAACTGAATCTTGTTAGACATGGTAAGTTCAATAATGGGCTTAGTAGATCTACTGAAATCTTTTTGGGGTTATGCACTTGAGACTACTATTTATGTGACAAACAGAGTCCTTTTAAAGGTAATTGAAGTTACTCTATTTGAGATATGGACTAAAAAAAGGCCCTATATTTCTCATATGAAAGTTTGTGGTTGTCCAGCTTATGTGAAGCAGATTCAATTAGACAAGCTTGAAGCAAAATTTGATAAATGTATATTTATAGGATATCTTAAGGAAACAATTAGATATCAATTCTATAATGTTTTAAAGCAAAAGGTGTTTGTCTCAAAGCATGATGTCTTTTTAGAGAAAGAGTTTCTTCTAAGAGAAGACAGTGGGAGCAAAGTGGAACTTGATGAAGTTCATGATATTCAAACAGACGCAGATCATTTACCTGAACCCGAAATTGTTGTTCATAGAGATGAGACAATAGTTGAACATTCTAACACACAAATGTTCATAGGTCAAGTAGAATATGCAATGTTCTAGAGAGATATGAATTTCTCGTAAGCAAACACAATAATGTATTGCTCATAGAGGACTATGATCGTACAACCTATGAAGAGGCTTTGAAGAGTTTAGAATCTGAAAAATGGTTTCAAGCCATGAAGTCTGAAATGGATTCCATGTTTGAACCCATAGGGTGCAAGTGGATTTTCAAGGAGAAAATCGACCTGAAAGGCAATATGATTATCTATAAAGCGAGGTTAGTCACTAAAGGTTATCGTGAAAGACAAGGAGTTTACTATGACGAGACATTTAGCCCCGTAGTTATGCTTAAATCCATTAGAATACTCCTAGCCATTGCTGCTTATTATGATTATGAAATATGGTAGATGGATGTGAAGATAACTTCCCTAAATGGAAACCTAGTTGAGGATGTATATATGATACAACCTGAGGGCTTTGTATCCAAAGATGGAAGAAAGGTATTTAACCTTTAGAAATCCATTTATGGATTGAATCAAACATCTAGGAGTTGGAACATTTGATTTGATGAGACAATCAAAGAGTTTGGTTTCTCACAAAATCCTGATGGATCTTGTGTGTATAAGAAGGTTAGTGAGAGGGATATCATATTCCATGTTTTATATGTGGATGACATGTTAATAATAGGAAATGATTTCTCAAGCTTGTAATCAGTCAAATTTTGGTTATCCCAGATTTTTCCATGAAAGATCTTGGAGAAGCAACTTATGTATTGGGAATAAATATCTATAGAGATAGATCAAGGAAGTTGCTAGGTCTTTCACATTCAACAATTATAGATAAAGTGTTAAATAGGTTTAGCATATAGTAGTCTAAGAGAGAGTTTTTTCCCATGACTCATGGGATAAAACTCTCAAAATTTATGTGTCCCAAGATGCAAGATGAGAGGACTTGCATGAGTTTGATCCTATATGCTTATGCAATAGGATCAATCATATATGTTATGTTATATACAAAAACCAATATATCGTATGACCTAAATGTTACGAGTAGATATCAATAAGATCTTTGTGAGGGTCACTAGGTGGCTATCAAGAATATCCTAAAGTACTTGAGAAGGACTAAGAATGTATTCTTGATATATTAAAATGGAGATCTCATAGTGAGTGGGTATATAGATGTCAGTTTTCAATCTGATCAGGATGACTCCAAGTCCCTATCAGTTTATGTTTTCACATTGAATGGTGGAGCAATCAGTTGGAAGAGTTCCAAATAAGAGAAAACTGCAAATTTTATGACCAAGTCAGAGTACATTGTAGTTACGAAAGTGGCAAAAGAAGTTGTTTAGATCAAGAAGTTCGTCATGGAACTTGGAGCAATTCTGAGGATAATAGACCCAATATTTTTGTACTGTGACAACAATGGAGCTATAGCTCAAGCTAAGAAACCATGGTCTCATCACAGGTCCAAGCACATACTCAGAAGATATCACCTGATCAGGGAGATAATTGATAGAGGTGATGTGAAGATAAAGAGAGTGCCCACAGATCAGAACATCGTTGAACCTTTAAATAAGCCACATCTACAATTAAAATTGGATTCTTGTGTGCTCTCCTATAGTATTTGATACAAAGGAGATTGATTTAGTGCAAGTGGGATATTGTTAAAGTAGTGCTCTCAAAGCAAGCACCTTTAGCACTTTTGTATTGACTTTGTTTTGATTAATAAAGTGAAAGGCATTTTTCATTAATTTGATATTCGTTTATTTATGAATTGGTATTGATCTTAAATCAAACTAATAAAGTCCATGATACAAAATATAGTATGAAGGAAATCATGATGAGATCATAATAATGAGATTCCTACCATGGGCAACTATGTTAGTGTTGGATCGCGTATGGTCCAAGTATTCGTAATACGCTGCGGAAAAGACCATAACACAACATAATCTATAACCGAA
>JANQBM010854982.1:0-13757 GCA_025594535.1 Erythroxylum domingense | reverse complement strand
CCATGTGGATGAGTATGGTGCATGTAACCCATATGATAATGACTTATAATAAGACATATGAAAGGTAATAGTGTAGGCATGTATAGCCCACTCTCCATTCAAGAGTATGATAATTGCAACATGTGACTTTATATTGTGAGGTATATGGCTATGGTACACTTACCATGGTCACCATATATGAGAATGATACCTTAGAAGACTGTTATACTATACCAATGTTATACCATATATCATATGCTCATTAGTTTTATCTTTGGCTGGTAGTTATTGGTAAACAAATAATTATATACCCAGTCTAAAATGTCATAACCTTGGAGGATATAGATGGCATTAGGATGACAAAATCCTAATAATTAGACAATCATTTATATACCAATGTAACATCTATTAGATAGCTCAATAATAGATGTTACATTGGTATAGCAAGACATATTATTACCATCAATTAATACGATGAACATAGGTGGTATACTAATCTAACATCATTATATTTGTATACAATCATATGTACAATTGTATATGTTTAGCATATGGCTTTCCATATGCTAAATACCACTACATAAATATAGTTATGTACTATACTTATAACCATAGAATAAGTAAAATTGACAATCCTATATATATGGTGTACACTAGATTGTACATATGTGGGCCATATCAGGCATAGGTGTGTTAGGTATGCTTAATGTACCTCTTTGTATCATGATAATACGGTAAACCATTAGGATAAGTCCTGGCATGTACAACACTAACTAGCCTTGTATATTAGGTACCACATTGTGACATTCCTCTACATATATACACCAATATGTTACCATTGGATATTATGTACCTTGTATTACATGCTAATATGTAAATGACCAATGACATGTTTGGAGTATGGTGATTTATAATACTTTTGAACCTAGAATGTACATGTACCACAAGATATACACATATATAATTGAGTGCCTAACACCTTTGGTTGGTACAAACCAATGCATCAATACATATACAGGGACATATATCTAAGAGGTATAGCTGTCACACATACTGTAGGCAAGTTACATCTATTCAAATTACACTTAGAATTTGAAAGGTATGTGGATAAGAGTGTAATGACAAAATATGGTATTTGAGTGCTCATGTTATTAATTTGAAATGGGTGGACTATATAACATTAATGTAATACAAGGATTGTCATAACCTATGGCATATAGATACTTGGTGGTTTGTCGGTTATATGCATCAGGTATACCTCATTAGTATGGTACTAATGGTACAGGGTGGTTTACTTATGGCCCACTGTACCATAATATATATGGGCCACAAATATCACTCCAATTGCATATAAATGTATGCTAAATTTATGATGCACATACTTGTATCACTTAATTAGTATGATAGTACTATACTATATAATTGACATACCTGACTATACCATAAATACGGGATTGTATATATCGATGGCTACTAATCAAGATAGTAATGTAGAGGGTATATATTCCATATATACCCTCAATCATATGTACTATATGCTTGTAATCATTAGCACGGATGTAATTAGGGTTACATAATGTTAATAAGATCCCTATTAACATTAATAATTGGAATTCTATACAATGGTTTGACCTACGTAACATTATGCATGGTTCCAAGTGTAGCATATGTATATAATGTATTAGCATGCATCCTTATGTACAAGATAGGTATGTGAGTATACTGGGTATAAGGGCATCAAGTCATGGATTAGGAATGGCACAGTGAGTACATACCATATATTATGTTAGTACCAATTTATACTACGTATGGATTATGTGTAACCTTAATATGTCTACAGTGTATTGCATTGGTAATGCAATACTAATATTATGGGGATATTAGTTCCTATAATATTATGGTGGTGTAGTAAAGTGTTTACCTATTACACTATAAAGTGATGTTACTATATACGGGTGTAAGGTAGTTGTAGTAAGGTATAATACTCTACTGATTGGAGATCTAATGGTAATTACATGCATGTGGTGTTACTATTTATGATATAAGGATATATCCATGCTCACAATCAAGTAGTATGGACCTATACTTTGCTCAATATAATACCACCCATGGCATTGTGTACATGCAACTTGACCATGTACATGTATACATACTTATTTAACACATTTAGCACTAAATGGACTTGTCTATTGGTATACAATGGCAATTAGGCCAGTCATGTATAACACCAAAATGATATAACCTAATATGGAGGTAAATTATATTATGTAATTACATCTATTTATACATTATATGGATGTATCACTATGCTAAATCTTTAGGATATTATGTAAGATATCCTAAATGAGTATCCAAGGTAGGTCGTTAATGTCCACAATATGACTATTACACCATACCATATCTAGAGCTAATGTAATATAACATACCAATTTATCATACCACTAATTGGTACAACCTCATTTGTGCCACAACTGATTAGTAATACACGTGACATATATATAATATACCAAACACAATATAACACTAATTAGTATACTAATTAGTGGTATACCAATAATCCATCCAACGTATCATATATACTAGTTAGAAAGCAAGATAGCATATAGTCATTTGCACCTGTATATACGGTGCAGACGTATATTACGTACTTGTGCGTGACATACCCAATATTATGTTATCATACCTTCCTAATTATGTGGCCACCCTATATAGTCCATAATAATATAGGAGACACAACCAAATGTGGGTTACCTATTAATCCCCTATGACATTGTAACATACATCTATGTATGTAAGGTATAACATACACCATTATACAGACCTTATAATTAAGGATTCTAATTAACCATTATCATGAGGTTAATGGTACTCACATGTTACAATGTACAAAACAAGCATAAATGTACATTGTAACATGTGAGTACCATTAACTAGTAATAATGTATAGGTCTTCTTATCTTCACATATGTAATCCATGGGTATTGATATGACATACTAGTCATGTCAAAATCACTGTATAGGGTCCATTTGTGTATATAGTATGAAAATTGTCTATAACAAATAGTCTTGGTTACTTACCTTGTACACAAGCATACAGTGATCCATTATTACTGTCACCAGCTTACTCTCCACTAGGATATAATACACTCAAGAGTTAGATATTTTGAGGTATGTCATTATACCTTGAGGACATCATGTATGACATTAGATTGGCACCACAACAGTACAAGGTAGTGTTGATATTGACCATATGGTATTATACCCCACAGATGAACCTTAGTGTGTGAAGGTATCCTAATGTGATTGTTTGGAAGGTATGGGGTGTCACCAAATTTGAGTTGTAATGTATGTAACATATAGCCAGTGCAAATATATAAGTACTCTTTTAAGCATCCATTCTATATGCATGGGTTTTGTGTCCTATCAGATGGTTACCCCATTCACATATAAGTACCTTAAATAGAGATTCCAAATGCAGACATTTTGTGCTTATCACATTTTGTCATGATAATAGTAACTTAAACTGACATAGTAGAACAAGTAATCAGTGAAACATCCATATCAACACTTGTCTTTATTGTAGGTATTAACTAGTGCATAATGGACGCATCTTACCTGCAATGGTGTACATGTCTGGGGATATAACATCGGTTAGTATATGAAGATGAGTTATAATGTATTAGCTAATAAATAGAAGAGGATTTATGCAAGTATATGACATTGGTGATATACCTGCATAACAATTACTGAATTTCCACTAGGACCATAAGGTATCATTCCTTATCAGTTTGTGAAATCAATAAGAAATTTGACTGTTAATGATTGGAGGATGTGTACTTAAATGGTGTCTCATGTATTGTACAAAACATAGTGGTAATTATCGATAATTCATCTAGGTGATTAATATCGTATTAAGTCACCTTAAATTACAATATTTGTACACTAGTTGGTTTTGAATTAAAGAGGGTGCACCTAATATCAATAATCCCATACATGAAGCTAACTAAGGACTATGCATAGGCCACATTAAATGTAATGCATATACATTTATACATATGTGACATACATACAATAAGTACATCTTCACCTAGTGCTAGTCTATGGTGAGCATATGGACTGTGCATGAATATCATAAACTTTATGATAACACCCACTTATAGTTATGTCTAACCCATGGGTTATACTTATTGTGTAAAGTTGGTTTTATATACACATGTAGATGTGACATTAGTTATATTATACTGATATATCCAATTGTAGTCACCACATAGTATACCAAACATATACTAATGACCTGACTAGATAAAACATGTTATATATGCTTAGTATTTATGTCAAATTCCAAAGTAATGGTATAAGGTACTGCACTATGATTGCACATGTATTAATGTATACCCCATCATACGAAAGTTCGATCAATGACCTAATATGGAAATATAGTTTTTATAGTCACCTTATCATGATAGTTCATGCCTATTTATTAACACTTATTAACCATACTGGTAGTTAGAAGGACCTAATGATAGTCCATAACTAAACTATCAAGACATATGTATCACTTGTGTACTAAATCTCCCTAGTAAGTGGCTATAATTACAATACAAGCACTATTGTTTATTAAAGAAAATATAATTATATACCTAGCCAGTGTTAGCCAATTGTGGATATCTATTGTCTATTAAAGACAGTATAATTATATACCTAGCTAGTGTTAGCCAATTATGGACATCAATACCTCCCACACGTACATAACATTACGATGTACTAACATGTAAATTTACCTGCCAAAGCATATTAAGCATATGAGGTTCTTGGTTATTATATTATTATGATATCCATGTCACCACATAATATAGTATGTACCCGTCATATAATGCTAGTCATATGGACATACTAGTATTATACCATGGTATAACCTTATTAAACAAGAGCACACCAAGGTTTAATCTACCCACTATTAATGTGGTACAACATGAGCTATATAACAGAGGTAATAGTATGGTATATCACGCTAGTAGGGTATACCATATTAGGATGCATAGATTTTCTGTGAACATACACATAGAAGTTGTATGGATATCACCCCCCATCCTATATGTCTGTGTATAACATTGCCTTTTTGAGTTGGTGTAGTTAGGTATGCAAATAAGAGTATTTATGACCATATAAATACTCTTATTTGTATACCTAACTAATAAAAATACAAATAAGAGTATGATATCACATTAATTTACAGTGGTTTGTCTGTACATATGAATTACTAGTTGTGTTGCAAGTAATTATATGAATGAATGTATACAAGTAATAGTACGTGGTAAAGTATACATGATAAGTACCATAATATACATTAGGCACCTATATACAATTTATAGTTGTATTAAGGGCATCTAATTTTAGGTTACATGAGTACCGCATTATAGTCAATACATGTTGGTGATATATATGTAAGGATGTCTACGTTTGGTTATTAAGCCAACACTATCAGTTACCTGGTATATCAAATATATTGTACCAAGGAATTAGTTACATGGTACCCATTTGTGTACTAGGATGTAAATTGCGTATAATCTTTGATATTTATACATGTTACATGGTATGTATAGTTTACAATTGGTATTCCAATTGGTAACCCAATCTTAGTCTTAGTCACTCACAAAGTGAATACATGTACTTTACAACTAAGCTTTTAAATTTATGGGTATATCCATTAATTGACATGTGGACTATTACATAAAATTAAGAGTAAAATAGGGTGACTGACCTCACTCAATTTATGAGGTCAGTCACCCTATTGTACTCTTACTATCCAAAGTTGTACATTTATGACATAGTATTAACACCAACCCATGTATGGAATGAGTATGTGTAATCATAGGCATCCTTGTGTGTATATTGCAATTGATATGACCAAATGGAATGGTACATATATATAACTGTTATATTAATTAAAGAGTTTATGTATTTTGCTACATAATGTATGGGCACATTACAGTATGTTTATAAGTGACTTATAAATCCGCATTAATACCTATAATTAGGTTACATATGACCCTAGATAATCTCATCCTACTCAATGTGTGATACATAAATAGGAGATAAGCATACCTGCAGCTCACTGTTATCTAATATAATTACGTTATCTAAGCAAATATAGAATTATACCAACTGCATACAAGGTACCTTCGCACACTAAGGTAGACATAGTTTGGTTATTACATATCAATCACGCATATATTACATATTTAGTGGCCATCAGTATAATAATATGTACCCTAATTGTAGCCAAACGTGGTATACCAAGCATGCCATTAACGGTGTATGACATTTAGGTCACATATAACGTTGTACCACATAATCACATAGTTATAGCATATCCATGTACTGCATATCCTTACCAAACCATATGCACTTAGATAGCTGCTATAACCCTATACTACATCAGTTATTATGTAGTTGGACATACCATGTCATAACTATAGTACCCATGGTGGACATTATAGTATAATCATACGAGGTTATGACATTGTACCCACTATATGGGTATAATCATATGAGGCATAATTGTTATGGGCTCTACAATATTATTATACTGTACTTGGTCAAGTTGTATGTACATAAGGCCATCTACGAACACCAACATAGGTCTTACTTAATGGAGGGCATAAATACCTTAATATGGACCCAAAGTATGTATAGGCCCTTACTCATGTGCCTATTATTATAACCATGGATGCCTATAGTGTAAACCATGCTAAGTTGATATAAAATCATCACTTTAGGTGTACCATTATATGAAGGTTGATATAATTAGGGTATGTGTCACACAATGGTATACACATCAAGGTGCATGAATAGGGTACTAATATAACTTATCCAAATGTGCTACATTGATATCCATAGACTACTATGAACATGATCATTTACATAATAAAACATTTGCATTACATACTAGATGATTTACATATGTATAATCATCTATATAGTCCCATAGGGATGGTCAGTACCTATACAGTGCACATATCTTTGTCAGTGATATGTACCACATAACATGACTGACCTAATTGCCATTGTATACCAATAGACAAGGCCATTTAGTGCTAAATGTGTTAAATAAGTATGTATACATGTACATGGTCAAGTTGCATGTACACAAGACCATCTATGGACACCAACATAGGTCTTATTTAATGGAGGGCATAAATACCTTGGTATGGACCCAAAGTATGTATGGGCCCTTACTCATGTGCATAGTATTATAACCCTACCCATATAGTGTAGGGTACCCATACCATTGAGGACTTATATAGGATAGCCTTATCAATGGCTTATCTTATGCCACTTTGGATTGCATGTAACCTATGAATAAGTACTCAATTGCACACTGAAATCCTTGGTTATGACATACCTAATACAATAAACATTTTATTATGGTTATGTAGGCATATTGGGTGGTATACTATAGGACATGTGGTTTGGATACACTAAGCATGGTAAGTGGTATACTGCATAATGTACATTTATATAAATACTTATACATTAATATACCCAAGTATATTAATGTATACCCAATATATATTATGTGACTAGTTTACTGTCACTGTATCCAATGAGTGTTATAGTAATCGTATACAACCACTAGTACTATATAACATGGTTAGTTGAACTACCATACCATCAATACTATATGTATATAATGTATACATATGTAACATGGTTAATTATGTTTTAGTTAAACTAAGGGGGTAGATATGTAGCTATACCGTGCTGACCAGAGTGGTACCAATATGATATTGGCCTACAACTGGTACCTATAACTGTCAAATGACCTTGTCTATTAATATAGCACCTCTCACTCATCAAATAAGCCCTAGTGGGTTATATAATATTGCATTATGCCCACAGGGTAAATAACATACCCCCCCCATATATAGTCATAACCTCCTATGACATAATACCAAGGTTCCCATAACAATCCATAGATCTACCATAGTTATAACAACCTATGCATATAGTATTAGTACATAGTAAGTGATTAGGGTAAGCATTATAGGTACCAGATGTCCTAGGCATTATAAAGGGGTATGAAATGGATATGTAAGATACTTGCCTAGTACTGACAGTTATACCAATATGGGCACCCATCTTACCATAGTCATATCTATACAGTATATAGTAACGTATACTAGTAACCTCATTAGTAGATGATACCGATGTTACCCATATGCATAACATGTAACCCTATGACAGAGAGTACTATACAGATGAACCATGTTTTGGGTACACACCATGTGTATTATTGATGATATATACCCTGGTAATGTGATGGACACCTAGTATGTGGTATATTGACATACCCTAGTACATAAGTGTATGGATGGTGTATACCTCTCAAACATAGGTTGATGTGATAACATCGTGCATATTTACCAGTAATATAACTATAGTATTACAAACAATGGGATATACCCATCAAGAGTGTATTGCATCATCCAACTTATTTGTACCTTTTCATTATCCCAATGCACTAGGTTATACCAATACATCAAAGTATGTGCTCACCCAGACATAAGGATATCCATGGGTGTATAGAAAACATTGCTTATATGGCTATATCCATTCAATCCTAATGTGGCATATAAATTATGATCATATCATTATGAATGGCTACATGGGTATACCAAACATGGATTATATAAGGGCAATTATGCAGATATTCGATATGTAAATAATTACTGGAGATAGGGTCTAAGTAAAATCACAAGGACCATACACATACAATGCGTATTTCATACTATACACACAAATGGACCCTATTCATAATAGGGTGTAATTTTAACACATACTTAGTATACATCCCTAGTATCCCCCATAGTATTGTATGTTAACTATGACATAATTATACATGTTCACTATCATTAATGACAGGTATCTATCTACCATAATAGATAGATGTAACCATTTACACACATATACACTTGTAGAAGTGCTTTGGTATCATCAGATATAATTGTGTATAATGCGTAATATATACTTTAGGTTTCCACACATAAGATGATAACATTTGATTTGTTATTTCCATCATCTTGCTTGACAATAAGGTATGGTTATAGGATTATATCTGATTAGGTGTACGGTCCAATTAAGCATTATAGTTGCCCCTGTACAAACCATAACATATCAAAATGCTAACCTGGCCATCGCTATAGTATTGTGTGCATATGTTATTATGGGTAGTTATATATATGGCGTACACCCTATATGCCACAACATGTTGTATTGTGTATATCAAGTGTCAATATCAACACTAAATATGACCTACTCTTGCAATGTATTTTGTCATAGGATATCCATGGGTTATATTGATGTATTACTTTATAATGACATATATGAAGTAATACATATATGTATGATAAATATACATAACATACTCCATTATATCATATGACCATGTTAGTTACCATGTCCTGGTCTATTGTATGATAGATAGATAACCACATGGTATCTCTTGCAATGCCATATAACAAACCTGTGGTTACTGATTGGCATACATTACATATATGGTATATAGGAGATATCTTCCACTATATGACCATATCAACATACCATGGGAGGACACCCCATTAACATAAATGTCTCACATAATACACTCATATGGATACTAATCAATCTATGTACTTATTAGTTGTTACAGGCATATTACGACCACATACGTTAATGATATGTTCTTGAATGTCCCATTCTCCAAGAATGCAACTAGCCAATGGGAATAGAAGTCCACATATAAGATTGAATGGTATTTACACATTGTTATGTACCCCATTATAATAAACCTAAAGGATTGATACCACATTTGTATATAAGATACCTGTCAATGTGCAATATTGTATGGTATTCTACACTAGTATTAATGTCCAATCCCACTGACAATATAGCTAGTTGGGTATACATAACTTTGGTACCAAGTGGTGTTATCTTAACTATACACTATGGGCACATATGTATCTTGGCTTAGTTATGGCTAGACCATGCAAGATCAATATTGTACTTATTTTGGTTAGCTCTACACATTCAAACTGGTTATACCTATTGTATGGTAGATAGGTAACCACATATAATGTCATACATGTCAACCATACGAGGTTCCTGGATATTATATATACATGATTTAGTACCAATTGGTATGTAATACCTTGACACACCATATATATCTACATGCACAATAGAAATTTCCCACATCTGACTAGAAGATGTATACATTATATGACGGGTACATACTATATTATGTGGTATGACATGGATACCACATTAATATAATAACCAAGAACCTCATATGGTTGACATGTATGACATTATGTGTGGTTATCTATCTACCATATAATGGACATGCTGTTATGAAACCAAGAGTTTGTATACCATATGCACAATATAGCATAATACCTCAATAAAATGTGGTGCAAATTAATGTGCTTGGTCACTATATATATGGCAATTAGGACCACCTAGTCTCACTCCATGTGACAAAATGGATAAATGTCATATATTAATAAAGATGCAGATGATGAAGCTAATTATAGTTCATTCCAACCAATGATGGATTGGAATGTATACAATAAGGTATTTAACACTATTATTGTCATTCATAATATTGTAAGTCACATGACCATACATGGGGGAAGATAAGATAACTTATATGTCTCACCATGCATATAAGGTAACATAAGGTATGTACCATATGTTAGGTACACAAGCTTGGTTTCCAGATGTATACTTGGAGAAGGGGATTGTGACCAAGAATGTATGTTAATGGTCCTAATGTATGATAAATGGTACCAGCCCTTATTTATTGAGGTAGCTCTTCATGTTATAGTTAAGCATATCCTTACTAAGCATACATTACTGTATTGATATTATATGTGCATATGATCCTAATGTAGATACCTTTGTTATGATAATGACTCAATCTATTACCATAGTATATCCACATGTCAATTAATGGATATACCATTACTATATGTGGGTAACAATACTTTTGCATATTACATAATGTTCTACCATGTTGGATATTAGTGTTTATTTACAAACCCCACATTTACTAGGTATACTAACTTATATTGAAAACATTACACTAGTATGGATCCTAACGGCACCTATAATGTATATAATCCATATGTCATTTTCAGACCATCTGATGTGTCCGAAAATGAGTACATTAATATACCATGTTCCACTGTGTGTTGTAACTAATATGATCAAAAATATTAACTAAAATAATATGTATATAATATAATGAGATCCATATATGTAAATATGGATCTTAGAATGAGGTATACCAGCACTGGACAGCTGTATAATACCTACATCTTGTAATTATTATTATATTATGGTTACATGGGGTGAGCATATCATGTATACCCTCTATAGATATTGTATGAATATCTGTATAATCCAATGTAATTATAGATGTTTGACAATGGAGGTTATCAGATTGTGAATAATGCTGGTACACCAAGTATTTTGTGTAATCTGTATTTAATGCTCTGGAGTATCTCCATATGGCAACTAAGTGTATACACATATATACAACATGCAATAATATGAATGTATTACTTTATTATAACACTAATCCAATCAGGTAATATGGAGTATGTCATAAAACCTAGTCTATTATAATAAGGTACTCTGTACATTATTATCATAAAGTAATATCATCTTAATACACTAACATTTATGTGACATAATATAACTATGACAATCCACTGGCTATATTTATATACCATATCAGATTGTGTGAGATGTTAACCATGGGTACCTTTCAACAGCCTTAAGTTTGTATATCCATATAATGGGTATATGGATATATACCCATTATATGGATACAAAGTATGTACCCATGGTTAATTATGTGTTAGGTAACATATACTCCAAGTTACGATCTATTAACTCATGTTACATGTTTGGATAATAATATATATACACTTAGGTGACATTATACATCCATAACGTCATAAGCCCATAGTCATTAAGTCAAACGTTGACTATCAATAAATATCATTTGAATGAAGTGTGATAACCTAACCCAGTACATTTATACATGGACATACTTATATGACTAATATCTAATGGATGTACCATGATAGGTATACACCAATACCTACTGTATAGATGTATACCACCTATTAAATATCACCCATATTAATGGATGGATGTAGGTACATAAATTATAAGCATTAGGGTTATCTACAATTTACAATTGGGTGTATATATCACTTCTAATTGTGAATGGTATAAATATAACTGGCTTGTCATTAGCTAACCCAGAGTTATGGCTAAACTCACACACGTACACAATTATATGGTACATTATACCATATAAGGTTATTTGGATAGGAGACAACTATCTAATTGATGCACCATGTAATTGTAGTGTTATACACAAAGGCCACCTAAAATAACTATGCTTATTAATTGGGTATATGTAAACTCTTGTATATACTAACCATGGTACTATATAATCCCAGTGTTATTACTTTTGATGGGGGTACCTATGTATATATACTATTTATGAACCAATGTATGTACCATATGGGGGTAGTAACCATGTACTTAATGAAACAGATGGTGTACATTAGATAACATAGTGTGTACTCAGATACACAATCCATATTAAATCCAACCTAACTAGTACATGTAATTATGACCTGGCTACTAGTATCATTACTCTTGATAGCCACTCTATGTCCAATACAGGTTAACATATAGGACACTGGTAATCTAGTAATACCAGATGTATATTATGACAATTTATGCAATAGTCATACATTGTAATGCATGTATACCTACAAGTATACCATTTATGTCTACCTCCAAGGATATGGAGTGATACATTCTGATGTCAGGTTTACAATCTCACCTATATTTGCACTAATGGTACAATAACCATCATAGGTATACCTCCTTACTATAATGGAACCCATTAGTTGGTTCCAATGGGCTCCATTATAGTATAGAGGTATACCTACCAGTGGTGATTGTACTACTAATAGCAATAACAAATGGCATTGGATAAATACTGTTTATGCCAATGGTATGTAGTGAGTGTTACATATTATTTTAGTTAGTAATAAGAGTATCTATGACAACCCATACTGTGGGGCGTGGTAATGTGATAAATTAGTATGTACTATCTTACTAATAATTGGCAACTCGTGTATTACCTCATATGGGAGCATACCAGGTATATGGTTATCGTGCCTTAAAATATTGGTACAGATCCCTAAGTGACATGGGTACTAAGGTATAACTACAAAAGGTACCTTTATGTAGTTATGTGAGAGGTATCTATCCAGAGTTAATACATGCACTCTCCTTCATGTGGGTATGCAATATTTACCATTCCCATTATGTATTATAGATTGTGTATCTGAGTACAGACTATTTATATTAAACCCATTATATACCTCACCATAGGAGGCTATATCCATACATGTATAACCATTAACCAATATGAAAAACATGTGGACCAGTACATATTGATACGGCAACAATCTAAAGTCAATGTCTAGATCACCTCCGTTTCAATGATTGTTCCCAATACCTAAATTTAATCAATCTAACAAGAACCTTTAACCCCAAAATAGCAAGGAATTGGTAACAAAGAGTACAAAGATTGCAAGAATTGAATTAACGCCACAAGTTAGAATGTACTTGATAAGTTGAATCAATCCTTAAGGTAAAACAAGCAAGAATCTGAATTCTCTCTTGAAGAAGACTTTCCAATG
>JANQBM010854967.1:0-13759 GCA_025594535.1 Erythroxylum domingense | reverse complement strand
AAAATTCACTATTTGCTACTTATGTGCATATATGAATGCATGAATATGTCAATGCAATATTAAACACTCCTAACCCGCGCCAACTTACTAATTTACCCTTTCCATAGATGTGGGGATGTTGCATTTAAACTAAAAAAATTAAAAAAAAATTCCATTGCATATATCTCTTTATGATGCGTTCAAGCTTTTGATTAAAAAAGGCAATAGGCTTAGCTCCACGAGTACTTTCTAGTTGGATCAGATATCGACTAGAAGGTCATCGGGGAGTGTCGGGCAGACTACCTAGTCATTTCAGGATAGAGGCTTATCAATTGTAACTGTTAGAAATTGGTCCTATAAAAGAAATGTTGAGAAGGTTTATTAACTCGAAACTGTGAAAGTGTTAAAAACATCTCATGTTCCTAAAAGATCACATGTCGTGAGATACAAAATATTTGGAAAAAAGGATCCCATATATCCCTTTGTACTCTACCATGTACCTTAAAAAACAATATAATCATGCTCGCTGGTATAATATGATGTATTTATTTGGTTGAATAAGAGCAAATAAGCGCTACTAAAGACTTTTGGGATCTTGATAGTTAGGAGCATAACTGTATAAAGATTCATAAGTAGAAATGTTACCCATGACTAGAGTAGGAACACGACTGATAATATAGACAACAATTTCTCTCCAAAAGGTTTTTGGGAAGAGGAAGAGAGGAAAAGAGCTTGAATAGTATTGAGAATGTGTTTTTGTTTTTGTTTAGCTCTACCATCCCATTGAGAGACACTTGGATATGATCTTTGAAATAATGCCCTACTGATCAAGAAAATAAGTGAAATATTTTTCTTTATATCCCACATCATTATTAGTATGCAAAACTATAGTTAGAAAGTGAGAATAGACAGAAAATACTTTAAACCTATGATGCACGAAATAAATCTAAAAAAGTCATAAAAAATCATGTAGTTTTGCAAACTACCTACGGTAGTATAAAATGTTGGCCCTAGGTCTCAGTCCTTATTTTGTGGGAATAACGCGTCAAAATTTAGGGGACTTTTAAAAATAAATAAATAAAACTGCTATAAAGATAAAAATAATTCATAGTGGGAGTAAAAAAATACACAAAAAATTAAAATAAATACCATAAAATAAAATGGGCATGAAAATTAATTGGAGTGGGAGTCGGAAAAAATACAAGTAAATGAATAAGGAAATTAAAAAGAAGAAAAAAAAAGTGAAGAAGTCACGGCCGTGCGTTTTAAAACGCGCGATTTAAAACAAAGAAGAGTCGCAATAGTGCATGTACACGATCGCGACTCTTCTTTGCTTTAAGCTACATGCTTTTAAAATCACGAACAATCGAGACTTTCAGTGAACAGTTGCGGTTCGTCGCGATCGTACTTGTGCACGATCGCGACTTGCATGAAAAATTTGGATTGACATACACGATCACAACATCCTTGTTACACACACACTTCAAATCTTTATAACTTTCAATCCTGATGTCCAAAAACTATGAACTTTATGTTGTTGGAAAACTAAGAGAAAGATCTACAACTTTCATGAAGACAATTTTGTCAAATTCTACCTAGATCAATACAGTTTATTCATTGAATTTTTAGAATATATTTTCATTCCTTTATTCTTTTATTTCTCTCATTTGTCAACATTCACCTTACATGAATTCACAAGAACCAAATCCAACAATCATAAACCATACATACAAAACTCCCATTAAACAATTTACTTTAGAAAATTCTATTTAAAAGTCTTCAACAACTATCAATTTTATTTCCAACACAATTGACAGTTAACAATGGAGAAATTTCTGCATAAATCCAGAAGAGAAATTCTTCACCGCTACAACCATTTCCCAATCAACGTAACCTTTACACATAATTTCAATTACATAATGAGAGTCAAAACAATAGCATAATCCAAAAATACAATCATTTATGATCATGCTTGATATGCTTCTAAAGCTACCAAAAATAATCCAACTAACTTAATTACAAATGAAATATTTCTCGGAGATTTGCCGAAGTTTTGCAAGGTTCACTATTGATCTGCTGATTCTTCACCTGAGAAGTGGAAAATGATGTGGTGAGCTGGGAAGCTCAGTGACTAATATGCTTATAGCCATCGGTGATGAGCCACAAACAATCAAGCACATATTTATACATATATAGCACCTTAATTTAGAAATTTTTAATATAACCACAATTTCAGCTCACAGAACACATAATTAAAAAAATGCTATCATATAAATCATATCATGTATTTTTCAACCATTAAAACAAAGCATTCATTCATATATCATGCTCCGTAAATCACAATGAAATGCACAAACAATATGGCTCGAGAGAATCCAATGGAACATAATGACGAAATCAAAGTTTACACCATTAACAGAATGAGTCCATTTTTCGGAACTTATATGCCACAAGCGGGCAGCTGGGAAAAGACTTTAAGTCAACACGCACATGACGAATAGAATGGTATCTCTCTTGCCAACACAAGCAATTTTTTCCAATGTTTACTTATTTTCATATCATATTTATATTTTCATGCTTCTTAAATTTTCTGTTTTTCATTAATTTCATAGTAGCAAAATTCTTACAAGGCATACATGATATTAAATTCACAAAATATTTTCCCACATTTACAATGATTCAAGGCAAACATTTATGCACAAAAAATCAAATAATACAGCCCATCATCACAAAAACTATAAACATATTACCCACCTTTTTAGTTGTAACTTCAAACTCAAACTTGTCTTTCCTCTTGTTCATAATTTCGACTTTTTCTTGGTTCCCTTCAAATAAACATATTTTCATCTAAATCAACATACACAAATAGGACTTCCATAAAGCTATATTATCCAAAGATAAGCTTAGACTTAATCTACTCTTAATTTAACTAAGCTGAACTAACTAATATCTAGTAGAAAATCCATGAAAAATCAAAATAGATTTCTTCTCTCCTTTCTCCATTCATTTTCAGCACATAAAAACCTATTTTCTCTACTTTATTCTTCTATCAAAACAAGAAAAGAAGATAGAGGTTACCAAAAACTCAGCTGAATCTTCTTCTTCCACTTCTTATCTCCTTTATCTTTCTTTCCTTCTTCTTCTATTTCTGCTTCTCTTCTTCTGCTTCTTTTTACATTTTTCTTCTCTCTTTCTTTCTTATTTTACACAACTCTCTCTTTTTTTCCTAACCTCTCAAACACGTCTCTCCTTTTCTCTTATTGTTACATAACTCTCTTCCTTTTCTCTAGTTTCTTCTAGGTTCTTCTTTTCTTTCTTTCTTACTTCTACACGTCTCTCACCCACGCACCCTTCATTCACTTCTTCTCTTATTAATTCAAGACAATTTTCTTTTTATCTTTCGAAGCTTGCCCTTCCATATTTGATTGAATACCTTCTAACTCCTTAACTTAATTCTAACTCTTCCTTTTAATTCGCGCAACCATATGTAATTATAAATATCCATAAATATACTCCATAAGTTTCTATTTTAAGAATTCTATTTTTACTCATGAATAAATGCCAACAAATTCTCATTTAATAATTCTAACTTCCAAGAAAAGTTCGGGGTCCAACAATTCTCCCCCCTTAAAGAATTTCGACCTTGAAATTCTTACCTGAGTGATTAAACAAATGGAGGTAATGTTGTCTTCTGTTTTCCTCAGTCTCCCAAGTAGCTTCTTCACTCGAATAATTTCTTCCAAACTACTATATTCAGTGAAATCGCTCAATTTAGTTGCTTATTCAAATACCCTACTATCTTAACTAGTTCTTCAATACATCTCAAGTTTCTCGTAATTTCACTACCCTTTTTATCGAATTGCAACACACCTCGTCAAGGCGATACGATACTCTCAAAATACTTTTATCTTCTACTTGTTATTCCATATCTGTTCAGCGATGATCCACTTAACTCTTCTGTTTTTCTTGAGTCGCCCAAATTCTACTACAGATCAATTTTCACATCATATGCAATCATTCACTTACATTTATCATATACAAGCACTTTCATATTTCAGTTTTATCAGACCTAAGTTCCTTTAACAATAAAAACAACATCACCTCAAATTCATGAACCTAATAATATAGGTAGGCTACTTTACTTTAAACAAAATTCATGCACTCTCTATAGCATATTCAACTTCTTGTGCCTGAGTCCTATTTCTAACTGACTCCAATGGTCACTTCTAATTTGTTTAATAGTCATTCATTCTTAGAAATGGAACATTTAATTTATGCGATATGATTCGATAAAACATCTCTATCACAAAAAGTTTCTCACCTCAATCATCTACACTGTGTTCCATAATCTTTATCAATCAACTATATTCATCATTGTTGTTTTAGTCATTCTTAATACCTCAATAAGATCAATTTCAATTGTTCATGATATTTCAATAAAATTAATTACTGTCACACTTTATATGATCAAAATAATAGAAAGATATTTTCGACAGGTCACCAATTAATATCTCATGCTAATGATACTTCAATTGCAATTGATTATGAACAACCTCTGAATATTCTATGACTATTCAAAAGTTACTTCCCCATAGTAGTTACCTTTTCAACATAACCACCTAATCTTATACTTCTATTGCATTATTCTGATTCATCTCATGATTTTAACTATAAAGATCCTATACCATATCCAAATATAAATTTCATATGTGCTCAATCACATTATTCACCAATGTAACCATATTATCGGATATGCACTCATAATAATTGATCAACATAACCTTGAGAACTTCTACATATATCACTATCATTTATTTCATCTTTCATACGTATGTTCTTAATCAATTCAAAATTATAGACACATAACCGTCTTGAAATTATGATCTCAAATCCACTAACATAATTTTATACCAGATCATAACTCTTATCACATTAATTAAACAATCATTTTAAATTCCAAGTTCATCCTTTCAATTCCACTTTGCTTGTACACTTTAAATCCTGTCATTTCTACCTATGTCTCTATTTCTTTCTCAGTCAATTCATGAAAATATATTCATATCCATATCAATTCAAATACATATCCACAACAAAATTCCATTACCATATTCGCTAACATAACTACAAATACTAAATCCATGTCTAACATATTGGACTACGTAGTATTTCTTATTTCTAAAGCTCTGATACTAAAAATGTTGGCCCCGAGTCTCGGTCCTTATTTTGTGACGACAAGGTGCCAAAATTTAGGTGACTTTTAAAAATAAAATAAATAAATAAAACTATAATAAAGATAAAAATAATTCATAGTGGGAGTAAAAACAAATACACAAAAAAATTAAAATAAATAGCATAAAATAAAATGAGCATGAAAATAAATTAGAGTGGGAGTCGGACAAAATACAAACAAATGAATAAGGAAATTAAGAAGAAAAAGCAGAAGTGAAGAAGCCACGGTCGTGAGTTATTTTCATGACCTTGTGTTTTAAAATGCGTGGCTTAAAACAAAAAAGATTCGCGATCATGCATATGCACAATCGTGACTTTCAGTGAACAGTCACGACACGATCGTGACTTGCACGAAAAATTTGAATTGTCGCGATCGTGCACATGCTGCTGCACACACACACTTCAAATCTTCATAACTTTCAATCCCGATGTCCAAAAATTATGAACTTTATGTTTTTAGAAAGCTAAGAGAAAGATCTACAACTTTCATGAAGACAATTTTATCAAATTATGCCTAGATCAATACAATTTATTCATTGAAATTTCAGAACACATTTTCATTCCTTTATTATCTTATTTCTCTCATCATTCATCTTACACAACTTCACAAGACTCGAATCTAACAATCATAAACCATACATACAAAACTCCCATTAAATAATTTACTTTAGAAAAATATATTCAAAAGTCTTCAACAACTATCAATTTTATTTCCAACACAATTGACAGTTAATAATGGAGAAATTTCTGCATAAATACAGAAGAGAAATTCTTCACCTCTACAACCATTTCTCAATCAAAGTAACCTTTATACATAATTTCAATTACATAATGAGAGTAAGAATAGTAACATAATCTAAAAATACAATCATGTATGCTCATGCTTGATATGCTTCTAAAGCTACCAAAAATAATCCAACTAACTTAATTACAATTGAAATAATTTTTTGGAGATTTACCGAAGGTTTGCAAGGTTTACTATTGATCTGCTGATTCTTCACCTGACAAGTAGAAAATGATACGGTGAGCTGGGAAGCTTAGTGACTAATATGTTTATAGCCATTGGTGATGAGCCAAAAACAATCAATCACATATTTATACATATATAGCACCTTAATCTAGAAATTTTTAACATAACCACAATTTCAACTCATAGAACACATAATTAAAAAAATGCTATCACATAAATCATATCATGTATTTTTCAACCATTAAAAAAAAGCATTTAATCATATATCATGCTTAGCAAATCACAATGAAATGCACAAACAATATGGCTTGAGAGAATCCCATAAAACAGAATGGCGAAACAGAAGTTTACACCATAAACAGAATAAGTCCATTTTTTGAAGCTCATATGCCACAAGTAGGTAGCCGGGATAAGGCTTTAGGTCAATGTACACGTGACGAATAGAATGGTATCCCTCTTGCCCACAAAAGCAAATTTTTCCAATACTTACATATTTTCATATCATATTCATATTTTCATGCTTCTTAAGTTTTCTGTTTTTCATTAACATCATAGTAGCAGAATTCTTGCAAGGCATACATGACATTAAATTCACAAAATATTTTTCCCATATTCACAATGATTCAAAACAAACATTTATACACAAAAAATCAAATAATATAGCCCACCATCGTAAAAACTATAAACATATTACCCACCTCTGTACTTGTAACTTCAAACTCAAACTTGTATTTCCTCTTGTTCATGATTTCGACTTTTTCTTGGTTCCCTTTAAACAAACATATTTTCATCCAAATCAACATACACGAATAGGACTTCTATAAAGCTATATTATCCAAATATAAGCTTAGACTTAATCTAATCTTAATTTAACTAAGTTGAACTAACTAAAATCTAGTAGAAAATCCATGAAAAATCAAAATAGATTTCTTCTCTCCTTTCTCCATTCATTTTCAGCATATAAAAACCTATTTTCTCTACTTTATTCTTCTATCAAAACAAGAAAAGAAGATAGAGATTACCAAAAACTCAGTTTAATCTTCTTCTTCCACTTCTTATCTCCTTTATCTTTCTTTCCTTCTTCTTCCTTACTGGTTCGGTTCTGCTTCTCTTCTTCTACTTCTTCCTTCATTTTTCTTCTTTCTTTCTTTCTTATTTTACATGACTCTCTCACTCTTTTTCCTAACCTCTCAAACACGTCTCTCTGTTTCTCTTATTGTTACATGACTCTCTTCCTTTTCTCTAGTTTCTTCTAGGTTCTTCTTTTCTTTCTTTCTTACTTTTACACGTCTCTCACCCACGCACCCTTCATTCACTTCTTCTCTTATTAATTCAAGACAATTTTCTTTTTATCTTTCCAAGCTTGCCCTTCCATATTTGATTTAATACCTTCTAACTCCTTAACTTAATTCTAACTCTTCTTTTTAATCCATGCAACCTTATGTAATTATAAATATCCATAAATTTCTAATTCAAGAATTCTGATTTTTACTCATGACTAAACGCCAACAAATTCTTATTTAATAATTCTAACTTCCAAGAAAATTTTGGGGTCCAACATAAAGAGTAGGCCCCTAAATATCATAATGAATTAAATTAAGGGAGTTGAAGAATCATAATTATTATTAATAAAAGGCAAATTATAAGTTTTATAAAGTTTACATGAAAAAAATTAAAATTTTCAAACTTGACCTAATCCAAAGAACCACTAAAAATTAATTATCTAAGTCTAAGATTGTAAGGATGACCAAGACGAGAGTGTCACATATGAGATATAATAACATCAATGCAAGTTTGGATGGAAATTGGAAACAGATTATTTCAAATAGCCCTCTAATCTTACACCTTTTCCTAAGGATCTTGTCTTTATATAGATATTGTATAGTATAACTATGACTTAAAACAATTAATATAACTATGGCTTAAGAAAATTAAGTCAATATCGAGTTCATATAATTAAGCAATAAATTCAAGATTCAAGGAGAGTTTAGGAATAAAAAAGACTATCAACAATATTGGATAATATGTGGAATAAAAGGAGTTTTTAAGGAATCAAATATGGAAGTGTTAGAGGTTATGTTGTTATAACAAATATAATTAAGGTACTTAGAAGATTAAGTCCCTAATGTGAACTAATATGATAGATAAAGTAGGAGAGGAAGCAATAACAAAATTTGGTTAAGTTATTGTAAAACGGCCTGAAGATCTTTTAAGGAAAATTTAAGAGATGTGAATATATTATTTATTACATCCTCTATAGCAACAATAACAGTAGTATGTTAAAAGGACTTATAAGCTACCTTATTTGGGTTGTTTCTTACATTTACAGATGTGATGATCACTCGTTTTATAATAGCTACAAAATACCTTATTCCTAATTGAGTTTTAAAAGGTAAAATTCTGATAAGAGAAGTTTGAGTGGCAAGAACAAAATTGGTAAATAGAATAAATTTCTCCATTTAGAGGGTGTTAAAGTTGTGCCTCTTTAATAATTAGATTTTTGATTAAAATATTAAGGCTCGATAAAGATCTTTGATGAAGAAAAAATCTATAGATAGACTAAAACTTATATCAAAGAATCAATAATAGATGAAAAATATGCTTTCAATTGCAAAGATTGATATAGATAGTGGCAGTTTGGGAATTATGCCAAATAGGGCTTTCAAGTGCCAACCAATCCTAAAGCTTAAGTATTTCATATTTATGACTATAGATAGTTTGGTCATTTTATTATTGTATGAAATGGAGTTATCTATAAAGCTAAATTTGATTAACATCATCAGATATAAAATAATATTCTTTAAAAATATTCCACAACTCTTTAGTAATATCAAACTGCTAGAAATTAAGGTTAATTAGTTGGCATGTATATTACAAAATCATATTAGAATTTAATGATTCATATCATCTAAACATACTAGACATTCTATGAATATAACTTCTACTTTATCTAGCCTTTGAAAATGTTTAATTATTTCTTTAGTAACAATATGCTAAAGAAAGCCTATCTTTGAGTAAGCTACACACTTTCTTAACCCACAAATCATAATTGGATCGATTAAAGATGACATTTCTAGTTGAGGAACGTATTGTCAAAGTTTAGAAGTATCCATAATGTATAAAAGATAAAGATCCTTAACATTAAGGCTTATTAAAGTTTGGAATTAACCATAATGTATAAAAAGAGAAATATTCTTAACATTAAGGCTTAAAAAAAGAAAACAAATAAACTTACATGTAGAGCTAGAATTTGATTAAATTGACACTAAATATGAGTTTAAAACACCCAAAAATCTTAGGAACTAGTCTAACTTAAGAAGAAACTTGCAAGAAAATAGCTAAATTGATTTTTCAAAGGTTGGTCAATGGGTCTAAATCGAGTTGACTGAACCAGTGATGAGATATGGTGCTAACGTGGCAAATGTGGGATCCAAGCTGATATATTAGTTTAAGTAGTCGGTATAGGAGCTAGAACTGACATAATAGTTTGACATGCTAAATGTAGGGCCACTTTAGTCTAATTTCATTAATGATGTGGCATTAGCTTAGTTACCTGTAAACCAATTAGTGGGTAACATATGGCAATGATGTTAACCAGATCTTTATGTTTCTTAAGTTGGAAATTTGTCATTTTGGCTTAAGATAACTAAAATGATGTAATTTTAATCACCTTCAACCTTTGGATGTAGGAGCTTTAGAGTTAAATGGTATTATGATTTTTAAGTAATTGAAGAGCTTGGTATATATCAAACACTACTTGCATAACCAAATTATCTTCAAAAAGTTAAGAACTAGAAAACAAAAATATATCCCTTTTAGAAAAGGAACTTTAATACCATATAAAAAGTGAAAAGAACTTGAGAAAAAGGAGTTACGTACTTTTATGTGTCTAAACTATTACATGAAGAAGATATTATACATGATTTTGCTAAACATATGACTAATATTATATCTAAATATATTCTATTGTTATATAAAATATATATTTAATAATATGCTACTATTACATATGTTAACAATTTTAACATGTGAAAACTATATCGTTTGAATATTTATTTAGAGAAAGAAAATGTTAAACTATAAATGTTATATATTTTATCACAAGTGCATGGTGTAGTTATAACTAGTACAAACGA
This sequence comes from Erythroxylum domingense, assembly GCA_025594535.1. Classification (NCBI taxonomy): domain Eukaryota; kingdom Viridiplantae; phylum Streptophyta; class Magnoliopsida; order Malpighiales; family Erythroxylaceae; genus Erythroxylum; species Erythroxylum domingense. Next base: position 3,445 of record JANQBM010854967.1, on the reverse strand, counting down.
GTACAGATCGATCTCATGAGGATTATCAGTTAACTACCTATTACTTACAAACCTAATAACCTAGATCAAACTTTATAGATGAATGAATAAAGAAAATAAAATAAGCAACAAATATAAATACTAATGCAAAACAATAATCAAGAATATACAATATTATAAATTAATTAGATTTAAATAGATTCCCTTAGGACTTTATTATATTCAATTTTATCTTTAACTAATAAATTATTCTAACTTTTTAGATTAGTAAGAGAATATAATGTAGAGTATATTCTCTCTCAAGTTATATAAAGATATATCAACAAAATCTCTTTCGAATCTAGAAAACACAAGAATGCTTTAATTCATTTTATAAACTATCTTAATAGGTTTGACCCTAATGTAGGAGGATCTTATGACTTTCTATTGAGTAACTCATGCTTAACATTCTTTATTCACTCTATGACATAAACGCACGTCTCATCTCTCGAATGTTAATGCATGAATCATATAATGAATCTTTCACTTTTACTCCTCCAATTTGATCTATTATAAAATCATGAATAAATTAAAAAAAACTATAATTTCATTAGATTAAAGAGTGAATTAGAGTATATCACATCCTAAGTTCTTCCTACCTTATCTAATACTTATTTAATTCATATTCACACAAAAGATATCAACATAAAAATAATAAATAAAACAAGATAAAGAAGTTATGTTTTTTAATCTTGAAATCTTTAAAGAATTGTTGTACTCTTTCTTTATCTTTAAAGAATGGTGAACTCTTGATCAAGACTGATAAAATAACTTCAAAGTGACTTTATCATATTTTATTGGCCAAAGAACTGGTCTTTTCTACCTGTTTTCTTTGCTAAAAATTGAAATTCTAACTTTCAATTGCCCATGTAGCAAGCCATATCCAATATAAATTTCTCCAAAAATAGCAGTGCTAGTAGTATACTATTTGTCATTTAAGGGGGTAACAAGCGACGTGTAAGTTGTGCAAAAGGAATAAAAGTAACCACAATTATACACAACCCTTAAAAAGGGTTCGTGTGTAATGTTGTGTTATATCTTATCCAAATCTTTTAAAATTATTTCATTTAGCTTGAACTCTTCTCTAACTTTGCTTCTTTTCCTTTTATGGATAGAAATATAACCTAAATTGACAAAACTTCTTAAATTAAGTTTTAAAACTACCAAAAACTTAAGTAACATACCATGAAAATAATACTAAAATGTTATACATCTAGCATACATTAAACTTCCCCCATATTTAAACAATTGCTTGTCCTCAAACAAAATACTGCGTCATTCAATCTTAAATAGAAAATAACTTCAAAAAATGTCAATCTAATAAAACATACTAAAGAAAATTCTTCATTGCTCGTTCAATTATAGAGGATCTTCAAAATGTTATGCAACTAACTACTTGCATCAATTCACAAGATGGTTCAATTCACTTCATGACTTTTCAAACTTCAATTTAAATTACCAAACTTAATCCTATGTATAAATAACATATATAAGATACATGCTTCAACTTTTATACACCTTCATGTCATTTTTATTAATAAAACATGAACTTAAATAAGAGCATTAAAAGCTTCTTTAAAAATTCATCTAGCATTTTATGCAAGAGTAAACACCTTATTATGAATACCACCGTTACTCAACTAGGTCACTATCTTAAATGAGTACTAGCACCACTCTTTAATTTCAACTATTTTTATTGAAATAAAGCCAACAGAGTGAAATTATTATGCTCATTTATTTACAAATTATTATTTTTGTTTTCTTCTTTTTTTCGAGTGAAGTCATAATTACATATGCATGTGTATCTTACACAAGAATATTATAATGATCATCATGTATTCATTCTCCAAGTTCTTAAGGCAAATTCATAATGAATTATTTCTAGTAACATGCTTTCAAAGAAAAATTTTCCAAAAATTGCCTGATATTAAAAAAATAATGACAAAATTGATAAACTTGAGTATGGTCAAGTCGAGTTATAAATCCACTCCACAGATGTATCATTGAAGTATTAAATGGACTACAAAAAGAACTTTGAAAAAATAATAATTTCAAAAGTTTATATACATGATCAAGAATATTTATGTAAAACGAAAAGGAAAAATAAAATATAAAAGCATGTTAAGGGTCTTGACGAGGTGGCTAAAGGTGGCACGTATGACATTATTACCCATTGGTCCTCTAGGTCTTCAAATGAAATCATCTCCATTAGGCTCCCTATGAAGGAATCAATCGCCACTATTCTCATGTCGTCATTGAGAATAATGGTCTCCTCTAGTTGGTGTGGCAGTACCCTTTGACTCTCTAAGATCAACATCCATAACATCATCATATTTAGCTGATGCCTCATGTTTATTAGGCTCTTTAGGCTCTTAGTTTAGCTTCATCACCTTCTACTACTGCTAGCTCATGCTCCATCTCCATCCTTGTAATTGGCTTATATGGATATACTCGTATAGGTCGAATTTCCACTTATATATGTTACATGAACTTCACTATACTTTCTCCCATGCAATGTATGTACACCTTAATGTATGTAAATTAGTTAGTTGAGCTAATAATGTACATGGTGGTGGTTGTGGTGGTATAAGAGCTCTTTTAAGTCCTATGGTCTGATCCTCCTAAGTAGTCACCTCCTTCTCTACTAGTTATGGTGCACAAACAAAAATGAAGTATTACCCTCAATTATCTATCAATCATATGTATCACTCTGAGTATCTCCAATTTCATAAGCATAGGAATGACTGTTATTATGAAATCTATATCATTTATAGGTACTACTAACCCATGCATTAGACTTATAATTACTAAGCCTCCTTCAGTGATCCTAAAATTAGCCTTGTTGAAGTATCCTTAGACCAACTATGTAAACAGTATGCCAAAGTGCATCCTCTACTTTTTTCATATGCAATACAACAGGAACAAAACCATTTTGATGACAACTCTAGTTGTCTCCCTCCTTGCACACATTAAATAGGCTAAGAGCTTATGTTAAACCTCATATAGACAAATATAAACATGGAAAACTTAGATTTTATAGGGTAATATGGATGTATGATCGCCATTAACTGCTAGTAGATATTTGCATCTGTATCTAGAAAATCCTAATCAATATGGATCTTATCAATGTCAACAACCATGCATGCCTTTAGTAGACTGCAAACTAGTTATAGCTCAAATTGTAGTCTATAACTCCTAGTCTGAGCTTGAGTACCGATATGTCTGTCTATAACATCCTTGTGTCATCTCCCTCTAATATACATATAAACTCTAGTTTAAGCTTGTAATAGACCGAGGCATGATAATCAAAGACATCAAACCACCTATTAAATGGAATTATCTCACACACCCTGTAACATCCCGTTTCCAGAGAACGGGTCGGACCAAAGAAACGGGTCCGGATGTGGTAAATTTCCACATCTCATGC
>JANQBM010854959.1:0-13760 GCA_025594535.1 Erythroxylum domingense | reverse complement strand
TATATATATATATACCTTGCAATATATTGAGAGATTGAGTTCAATTTTTTGTGTAAAATTGTACAATGAGATTTGGAATTTTATAGACTTACATTCATCAACTTAATTGATTTGTTAAAAGGGAGATCTTAGCTAATTTAATTGATCACCTATAGGATAACTTCATAATTAGGTGAATTGGTGGATTGATTTTGTAGGTTAAGAGATTGCTTAATCATCTCCATTTAATTTGGCTAGAGACATTTGATTACACCTTAATGGAGGGTAGTTAATGGATTAGGACATCTTAGGTGAAACACAATTCAATTAACAAAATATGAGGGAGACAAGATAGTGAAAAAGTGATCTCTAGTTGTGAAAATCTTGAATTCTAAGTTTCTGCATTTTTGAGTTGCCATTTGTGTTTTTGTTAAGTTATTTAATTTAATTGATTTTTTCTATTTTATTTCCACTAAAATTTGGTTCTTAAACAGAGATTAACTTGAATTAAATGGTGTCTAAGCATAATCCCTGTAGGATCAATATCTGCTTATAGTTACAAGTCACGACCTGTATACTTACAGATTTGAGGGTAAATCTAAGAGACTTTCACAATCAACAAGTTTTTGGTGCCGTTTCTATGGATTGTTTGTTTAGCATCTTGTTTTGTTTATATTACTTTGATTTAAGAGTTTTTGATACTTTTCCTTATGTATTTGTAATGCATGAACACAAGGAGCACACGAAGATCGACAGAAATTAGTGAACAAGAGTTATCTGATATCACAAGAGACGAATGAGAGTTAAGAAGAGTGAAGCGTCAAAATCTTACAAAAAGAAATATGGTTGAAGAAGGAGAACAAGAAGGAAATGAGAGGATATTGATGGACTTCATAAGTCCAGGATTCCATCCTCAAGGAGTTGCGAGGCCAACGATTCAAGTTAACAATTTCGTGATCAAGCTGATACTCCTCAATATATTAAAGAATAGTGTGCAATTTTATGAGCTATCTAACGAAGATCCTAACGCCCATATTGCACATTCTTTAGAGATTTGCGACACTTTTTGGTTTAATGGGATGTCCAAAAATGCCATGAAGCTATGACTATTTTCTTTCATTTTGAAAGATCTAGCAAAGGCGTGGTACAACTCGCTTAGTTCAAGGCAGATCAATACTTGGGAGCAGCTAGCACAAACATTCCTCGTAAAATTTTTTTTTTGACCAAGACGACAAGGATTATAAAGAAGATCATAAATTTTTAGCAAAGTGATGGGGAATTTATAAACAAAGCCTGCGAGAGATTTAAAAAATTATGAAGAAGCTGTCCCCACCATAACCTTCCGAGGGAGTTCCTGTTACAGACGTTCTATTAGAGCACGAGAGGAACCATAGATTTAGCTGCTGGAGGTTCTTTGATAAGGAAGACTATTGATGTGGTTCATGACCTTCTGGAAGAATTAGCGAACAACAGTTGTATGTGGTCAAGCGAGAGGAGTACACAGGGGCAAAAGGAGCTAAAATGTATGATTCTGATTGACTCTGTTACTGCTTTACAGGCACAGATCACAACTCTTACAAAGTAATTGAACAACATGCAAGGAGCATCTTCATCTACAACAGAAGCAATGCAATTATAGTGTGAGTTATGTGGGAAGAACAACCATGACTCGGTTGAATATTTCTTATTGGGAGCTAGTGGTACAAAACAGGTAAATTACCTGGGCCAGCCATAAAGAGGTAATAATCCTTACTCAAACATTTATAATCTGGGGTGGAAAAACCACCTGAATTTTTCTTAGAGTACTAACAATACAAGTGGTTAAGCAAAATCGCAAGGACCTCCTAGATTTCAGTAAGATCAAATTAGGTCGATGGAGAGCAAAATGGACAAGATGATAGATGTTTTGGGGTCCAAATTGGCAACCCAAGAAGAGACTAGAAGAGGATGTTTTCCAGTCAGGAGGAAAGTCAGAAGAGGATGGAAGCAAAGTTTGACCATATTGTGAAGAACCATGCCTCATCCATCCATAACTTGGAGGTTTAGGTAGGTCAACTTGCTAATGCTTTGTCTTCTAAAAGTGCAGGTAGTCTACCGACCAATACTGAGGTCAAGCTAAAGAAAAGGATAACAACCATCACTCGAACCCTGGAAAAGAAAATAGAACATACGAAGGAAGACGGAGACAAGAGAGAAGGACAAATAATTATAGAAGTCCTTCTAAGTGAGCTCGTAATTGAGCCAATCAAGGAGCCTCAACCTGAAATTCCATACCATATTCTTGCTCAACGGAAGTCAAGTTCAAGTAGAGCAACTAGAAATTTTAAGGAGGTTGAATCAAACGAGAATGAGGATATAACGAATCAACTACAAACAAGGCTCATTTTAAATGAACCAGTCAAGAAGAAGGTGAAGGAGCACATAGCGAAAGGAAACCCTAACATGGCACAGAAGAAAGAGGACTAAAGGGATTTTTACATTCCTTGCAGTATCAATGAAGTCAACATAGACAAGGCATTCATGGATTTGAGGGGAAGCATCAATATGATGCCCTACACATTTAGTTAGAAGTTGGGGTTATAAGAGTTAGAGCCCACAAAGATATTAGTAAAAACGACCGACAAAACAGTTTATCAACTAAAGGTGATTATTAAGAACGTTCAAGTACAAATTGATAAATTTATCTTCCTCATAGATTTCTATATATTGGATATTTGAGAAGATGTGGAAACTCCTATGGTCCTTGGATGATTGTTTCTGGATACTTCTCATTCGATAATTGACGTTGATAGGGGCGAACGAACTCTAAGGGTAGGAAATCAGTGAATAACCTTCAAAGTGTCAAAGAAAGACAACAATTCTCCTCTACTTCCAACTGTGAGGGCAATGGGAAGAGATTGAGGATCCTGGGAATGCATTTAGAAAGAAACGATTGTGTAGGGGAAGGCAAAGGAAGGAGAACCACAAGGAAGGTGGAATCCATAATAGGGTAGCTCATGTGTAGATTTTGAGATCAATGACTGCACTACCACTGCACCGTTCATTTGATAAGTTTCCCACGACCATAGGAAGACTCGTCAAAAATTTTCTAGAGATTTAACCCACGATCATGGGAAATCTCACCAGAAAATTTCTGGAGATTTAACCCACGGTCATGTGAAAGATGGGGATTCCCACGATCCTGGGAGGGCCTATCTGAGGAAATTTTAAATTTCCCTCTCTTCTTCTTTCTTCATTCTTCAAAATTTTCATAACCTATATCTCTGAAATCGCAAAACCTACTCTCTCAACTTCTTCAATCCTTTAACTTACACTAAACTCTCGTTATTTTCTTCATTTCTTCCATCAATCTTTCAATCCTTTGCTCTTATTATACATTAATCACTCAATAATCAAAGGATTTGGTGAGATTTTTTCTTTTTCTCTCTAAAAAACAAACTAATCTCCCTCTTTTTTTTCTTTGTAGATTTTTATCTTCCAATGGCTCTGAAGAAGACGACAGCATAGAAACCAACTGATAAACAACGCTTACAAGTCTCCAGTGAAGGTATATCAGATATGACAGTAACGTTTTGTACCCCATTCTGATTTTTTCGAAAGACAAAGGTATGTGATTTCGGGACTTTAGAGATAGAGAATTGATTACTCCTAGATGTTTTGACTTTTAACTATTAGAAACTATAGTAGTGAGGTGTAATGTTGAGCGATTGGCTGTGAACATTGGTTGGGGTGGGTTCATTTGTTGTGATGTGCCGATTTATCCTATGATGACGGTCGAAATTTTCACCACTGTGCGCTACAATCCTAAAATGGATATATTTTGGTTTATGATAGGTGGAGATACTTATAAACTTGGTTATAATGCCATTCTTGCACTTTTTGATTTATCGAGCACAAAAAATTTATATGATCACGATAACTTTGATGTGGATAATTACTAGAAAATTATAACAAATGAAACCAGTTTTGACTCTAGGAATGCATCCAATAGATTAATTTGTAGCACCAAGCACTTACTTCTTCATAAATTTATGTGCTTAATGGTTTTTAACAAAACTGAAAGTAATAAGTGCTCGGCTAAGGAACTTTCTTCCTTTGGTGCATGGATCGAAAAATCAAAATAAATACATTATTGGATTTTTCAATCTATTGTGAGTTGTCTGATTAAGAAGAGCTCTTATTTTGGCACGTCATACATTGTCACTGCTTTGGCTTTGTTTTACAACCTTGATGTGGATAGTGTACGTATGGCTAGGTATGATGTTTTTGATGTTCCTTATTTGAGACGCTCTGAAATTTTGGAGCCCCACTATATGAAGCTTCAAAGTCCTCAGACGCGCACAGTCGTTAAAAATAGGAAGGGCAAGGATGTAAGCACTTGCCTACCATCCACATCTCAAGCACTCTTGGAGCCACAAAAAGAAGCTGTGGAAGAGGAATCAACTACAACAGTAGAGATCGACAAATTCCAGCAAATCCTCAACTAGATGGCCTCTAATCATCAACAAATGACGATGCAAATTAATTAGCTCAGCACCTAGATGAGACAAGTGCACAAGGAGCAGGGGTACATGAAGAATAAATTCCTTAAGTTCATTTAAAGGAATAATATTGAAGTCCCTTCACCAACACCGTCGCCATCACAATCTCTGCGAGCCCTTCTTACCCTAAGCTTTTGAAATTGTGTCAATTACTTTGTTAGTTGCCTTGTCTTTTGTTTGGTTTGATGTCTCTTTTTTTAGTTTGATCGGTCTTTTGTTTGGTTTGATTTCTTTTGGGTGGTTTGATGTCTTTTGTTCGGTTTGATGTCATTTTTCCTTATTTTGTGGTTACCTTGTCTCATTGAAGACAATGTGTTCTTTAAGTGTGGGTAGGTGACACTTGCTTTTTCAATTGCATTGTTTTAGTTACTATTTGCATTTTGTTAATTAAGATGAATGTTTTAGACATATTACGTTGTTTTGTGTTAAGAAATGGAACCACACTTAAATCATTTTGATTTATTTTGCCATGAGATTTTGTCATGTTGGTTATAATGAGGTTGAATGCATTCTTGAACTCAGATTAGGTTACTTGAGTGGAGAGTGAACCATGTTGAATGATGAAAAGTAGATAGTTACATAAGCTTACTCACAATTTGACATTTAAGCATTGAGCTAGTATAAAGATGCATAACAAATTTCCATTTAAGCCAATGTGAGGATTGAGCCTATATGACTCCATCTATAGTCATTTTATTTCTTTGATGTGTGATACTTTCTTAGGTTATTACCTTTCAAGCTTTCTTTGAATCGGTTTGAGTCTACTAGATGCATGCTTAATAGAAATGTAATAGAAATGATTAAGGCCTTTTTTGTATTAACCCTTGACTTAAATGACCTACCTTTTATTATCCCTTGCTATCTCTGTTGAGCCTTAACCATTTTTTTCTTAAAAACACCCCAACTTTTCAAACCCGAAGCCCCATTAACCTAACCATTCACAAGCTTAATAAAGCGTTAAGTAATGCATTAGTTGGGATTGTTGTTAAAAAAATTTTCTGAGATGAGTTGAGTTATACTTCTGCTCATGAATCATTTTGTATTTAATTGCTATTTCATTCATTGTTAATTCCATGTTATTAAAAAGAAAAAAATATATTAAAAACAGAAGAACTTTTTAGTAACATCAGTAAGTGTGGAGTAGTAGTATATTTTCACTTGTGTATCTAAAAATTATGTTTTGTTATCCCTCTTTCCACTTATTACTTTACGAATGCTTGTGTTAAACCCTTTAGCCTTTTTACCCATCTTAACCTTCGCCACATTAGAACCCTAAGCAAGTCCTTTTGATCTAATTATGCATGCAATCATTGTAGAGGAGAATTGGTGTATAAGCAAGCCTATAGTAGTGTGATTTCCTTTGGGAAGCTGGAGCAAAACTCTAACCATCAAACACTGAGAGAAATGACTTAAACCCTGAGGAACATTCATTTTGCATCTATACTTATCTTTGAATGATGGTGTCAGATGTTGAGTTTGCTTATGTACACTAATGAAAAGTAGTTATGATATGTGCAGTAGCTTGATATTTGAGTTAGCTAAAATTTTAGCGGTTGTATGCTTTAATCTTTATGAAAAGGAAGTAATAGAATTGATTGGTTGTGTTTATTTTGCTTAAGGACAAGAAAATATTTAAGTATAGGAAGTCGATAATTGTGCATTAGTGTGTGTTTTTCTAAAGTGTTTGGAATGCATTTCTTGCATAATAGGTTATTATTGTTATATTTTAGGATTGATTTTGGATGTTTTGTTTAGTTTAATCTTCATTGTGTTCTTTTATGTTTGAGGTTGATTTAAGGTAAGAATTGATCGTTTTAATGTAGGAAGGAAGGTTGGTCACATTTGTGATTGAGCTAGAGACCAAGTGTAATTCCCCACCCTCGCCAGACATGTACCCGAAATCCTGAATGATGTCCAAGTACATACCCCGCAAGGGTGGCATGCTAGAACAGTCAAACACTCGCAAGTCGGTGAAAAATTTTCAAATTTATCATACACATACTAGGAAATCGGTAATCAAATTCGGGCTCATTCCTTTTTTTCATAACATCAAATCACATTTATTATTATTAGACTCAAGATTATTCTCATTTACCAACCTTTCCACTTTGGAAAGTTATTACAAAATATAATATTCAAGTATTCATGTTACAATAATTGTGGAAGACTCAATTTGATTAAAAAAGAAAATACAAATGTAGACGTAAACTGATCCCGATCTCTACCTTTTTCTTGAATACAGTGGCTATACCCCTGTTTGCCCAATAGGGTAACTCTTTTTGAGCTTGAAAAAATGTTGCAAAATTTGGGTGAGTTTTGCAAACTCAGTGAATGACCATCCTCGATGACTCACTCATTCACATAACACATACAATTCACATATTTTCACATAATTTACATCACTTCATTTAACATATAGGATCACATTCAGAATAGTCAAATTAATCATTTCAATTATTTAAAATACACATATCACTTATAATGTCATGCGCATGAGACTCACTTTCATTTATTACTTTGTTATGACCGAGTGCCTAATTACTAGCTCATATCCCGTAGTGGATATCGAGCTGTATCAGATAATGTCCCATATCCCTTAGTGGATACCGGGTGCATTCACAACTGAGCCCAAGGCTTTTTTCACTTTTTAAGCTTTAAGCTCTTTTTCGGTGGTAACTCCGGTCACAACTGCCTTTATTTTTCATGCATTCATGAAATGGAATGCATCACATTCTCATATCTTCAATCAATCATATGATTTCGGATTTACAATCACTTTCATATTCATCATCGGATTGTGGTTCGACATTTTACATAAATGTTGAGAAACACTTTTTCAATCATATGCATATTCACATGTTCCTTCAAAACTAGATCTAACATTTAAGAATCAAATTAGATATCACATTCATGCATCAAGTTTCGAACCCTCATTGTCAGGCATCAACATAGGCAAATCACATTCAGATCAATCATATCCACATTGCATAATAATCATAATCGTAGTCATTCAATGTAGAAATTAAAAATCAAAACAAACAATAAAATGAGACCATCTAGGTCGACTCACAGTACGCTCCAGATTAGCAATTGCTTCTAAGATCTGGAAACGTCTGAATGTGTCCATTTATTTTGCACATCACAATTTTGCAATATACCCATTGCACACATATTAATAATTGCATAATTATAAGTATTCCTTTGTGCATAATGTGTATATGAAATATGTACTAAATTCACATCTTATGCTCATTCTCCTTTCTTAACTCATATGTGTCTAATTGACTTAGGTTTACACCTCAATAAAGCCATTATGATCGAAATTCATAACCTATTTGACCAATTCAGATTTTTCCTCAAGCATACTTTCAGGTCAAGTTTCCATGTTCTTTCTAAATAAGAAAATGGAGTAATTTAGGACCACTTTTTTTCTATAAAATTGCTCTTCTATCTCTTAAGTTTCTAATGACACCAATATCATTCAATTTGGTTTAATATCCCAAAAGTTATACTCTAAATAAATTCAGATTGTTCTTAATCTATAACAGTGCCCTGCACTCAACTTCAGTACGGAATTTAAAATTCCTAAATATATAATTAAAATTATATTTCTTCATACAAATTGTAGATTTATGTCTCTAGTTTACTCTAAATCAAGAATCACTCCATTCGGATATCTACAGAACAAGTTATGATAAAAATACTGAAACATGTTTAAGTTGTGCAAGAAAGTTGGCTACGGTGAACTTTTCCTAAGAGGAAATCCCATAAGTTGGCCACGGTGAACTAAAGAGTTGGCCACAGCGAACTTTCACAGAAAGCAGTAAAGTGAACTCCTTTCCATCTTTTCCAACTCTATTTTTTAGATCCATATTGTATGACCATTTTGACCTAGAAAATGAGGTTGTTTGGCAATACCTTCTTCTAAACAATTATGTATATATGTCTTAAGTTTCTAAAGAGACTAAGTTCACACAATTTGGCTCAATATAGTGCAAGTTATGCATAATTTACTATCTACTATTCAGAAACAGAGACAAATTCTAAAACTCAAATTCAAGACAATTTTCAACACTCTTAAAGCCAGAATTCATACTTGATTTCTTCATAACAATTGTAGACACTCATCTCTATTTTACTATAAATTGACAATCATCCCATTTGAATATCTTTAACCCAAGATATCTCTAAAATACAGATGCATGTTCAGTAGAAACAATACATCTAGCATATTTCCAACACTCATTATCAATTTTATCCTAATTCATCTCTTTTGCTAAGTCCATCATTTCTAACTTATATCCACATCATTTCCTCTTCATTTATACCCTAATTACAGTTCAATATCATTCACAAACAACTCATGATCCATAATTGATCCTTAACTAAAAACAGAATATATACATGCACCCATTCATCATCAAATTTTTTGCACTCTTACAACACCATTTTAATAATCATTTTACCTCAAAATCATCACTATAATAATTTATGTGTCATTAGTCATCATACACATATAAAAATGCAAGACATTTACATAAACATTTCACGATACATACACAAAAATGGCATAATCAAGTCATTAATCTTAATATACTCATCATTCTAGCTTCATTTAACCATACTCATGATATTTAAATCATCACTTACTTAATTTAACTAAAGCTTCTTCAAGAGTCTCCAAGAAACCCTAACTCCATCAACATCCACGAAAATCAACTTTCAAGGTGAAATGGGTTGGGTCTTTTAGCAACAAGAAGAGGGAGACAATGAATCTTGAAGAAGCAAGGTGACAGAGTTGAACAAAAGTCAACATAATGGGGGTGAGAGTGGATGTCGTGAGTGAAGGAGAGGAATGAAGAAGATGAAGAAATGAAGAACTTGAACAAAAATGAAGCATGTTTCATTTTTAGCAAGTGAAATACCAAAATATGGTCTTTCACTTAATAAAAATGTGACTTAAAAAGTGGTGTGGCAAGTGCCACATGTCACTCTCTCAAGGTATCTTTTTTACCTTTTAATAAGCTAGTCCATTTGTCTCCAATTTTTAACCCATATTTCTCCCAATTTTCAATAACATATTTCATTAAGTCCCAATGTCATTCATAAAAATTTCTATTACCTTCTGGCACTTATTTCTGCCACTATTCAGCAATTGTCTCGCCACTTGGCATTTTTCCTAGTTCAAAATTTCCCAAAATTCTAGAAAATTCTCAAATTTTACCAAAATTCGAAATCACTAATAAAACACACTAGCTCAATTTTTAGAACAAAATATTCACTATCCACATCATCATCACATTAAATCAATCATTTATACTAGGAAATTTCAAATGAGTGCATGAACAAATTTTTGTACTGTGTGCAATAATCAATGTCACGTACATGATGCTATTTATGTATGAGCATGACATGTAATTTTTTTCTAATCTCTCAGTGCTATTTCTGAATTATAGAAATATGCATTTCTAACCCTTAATATGGAAACGGGATGTTACATTTCTCCCCTTTAATAAATTTCATCCTCAAATTCTTATCTGGTTGATCAGAAAGGCAGGGGTATTAATTCCTCATTTTCTCTTCTATTTTCCATTTAACTTCATCACTCGAATAATTTATTCCAAATGACCATGGTCGATAGACTCGCTAGGTCTTTCAATCACTTATTGAGTCATTCACTATGTTAACTGGTGTCTTAATATATCTCATATTACTCATTTTCACTTCAAATATCGAAAACACTTATGTTGGATCGTAACGATATTTCCCAAACATAACCATGTAATACTCTGTGAATCTGAAACATCTTTTATTGATAATACTAACTCATAAGTCAATGGTCCTATCCTCAATAACTTCATATGGATCAATAAAATTTGAGCTTAGTTCATTCTTTTTCTTAATCGGAGCACACATTTTTCTCAATCTAGACATCCCATCTTTTGCTTGATAATTGACATCCCTTTAGTGTTAATACACTTAACTTGTATGTCCATCACACTATATTCCATATGTCCGGTGTTGATCCGCTAAACTTATTCATCTTTCTTGAATCACTTAATTTCTAACATAGGTCAATTTCACTTATCAGTATCTGTCGTATAACGTTGTATATGGTATTCTAATAATATCATTGTGATAATGATTGTTATGCTTATTGTCAAATAAACTACATGTTGATCTCATGTTTCTATGAACTCCAAAATATAAGCTCTAAGCATATCTCCAACAGTTAATACTATTGGCAACTCATATATGCAATCACTTGCTTCTACATCTTTGGTCGTTAAGTACTATTTCAGCTTATTCCTACTAGGATGTATAGCCTAGGTAGTTCTCAGTGCTTTCTCTAATAATTTCTTTAATCAATCATCATTATCAGGTACACATACCTTTTATTTCAATCACAAGTATCATTTTTCCAATTCAAACTCAAAATTTATATTCATTTTCAATTCCTCAATAAGATTCACAATTCTAGACCCTCACTTCGGACTTTGTCAATCTTTTCATGTGAAACTGATCTTAAATTTCAATGCAGCCAATCCTACTTCATTTTGCCCCAAAATTCAACTTGACATTTTGTTCTCTTTATTACATTAGGTTTGGTAGCCTCAATTTCTGAATTTGTGCCATTCCGTTATTAAATTTATTCTAAAACTTCAGATATAACACTATCTTTACCGGTTAATACTAATTTGTATCATCATAATCATTCAGTAATTCTATCCATTGTCTCTGTCTTATATTCAATTCTTTCAAATTCAATAAGTGCCACAAACTTTAATGATCTACACGTTTATATATGTCCAAAATGTTTCAATGTACATATTATGTCTACAAGCTCTCAAGCAATCACTATTGCGGTACATTTAAAATCTTGTATCAAACAATCAACTTATAAGACTTCATTTGTCTTAATGGATAAGTGTTGGGACCCTGCCTTTGCGAGTCACGTGTTTAACATCCTAAGTGACATCTAGACGTGCATCCCACAAAGGTGGCGTGCCCACACCAGTCAATCATAAAAAACAAACTCATTTCTCCTATTTCATAATAGATGTTGGGAAACCTCAAACTGGAATTACAACTTAACTTCTTCAGCATATTTTTCCCCATTGTCTTAGGTTTCTAATGACACCAAAATCATTCAATTGGGTTCAGAAATATGAAAGTTAGGGCCTAAACATTTTTAGACTATTATTAACTGAAATAGTACACTACACCTAAATTCCATCCAGAAACTGAAAGTCTTAGGGACTGAATTAATTCAATTCCTTCAGACAATTTGTATCTCTATGCTTCTAGTTTATTTAGAAATAAGAATCATCTCATTTGAAGGTCAGACAACAAAGTTATAGCAGAAGGAATCAAACAAGGTTTTGTCCTCAATCATAATGAACCTGTTTCGGTATAATTGACATATCTTCCTCTAGAGATGTCACATTAAGGTCATTCTTAGATGTATAACTTTCATGAAGACTTTGAAGGTAGATTCTATCATCTAAAGGGTCAAAATTGGACCATACGATTCTATCTATAGTGCATAACAAGATGTTTTGTCTACAATGCATAAGAAGATGTTTTATCTACAATGGATAAGAAGATTTTTGTCTACAGTGCGTAAGAAGATATTTTATCTATAGTGGATAAGAAGATGTTTTGTATACAGGGCGTAAGAAGATTGTAGAAGAAGCAAAAGATAGAAGAAGCAAAAAGCTAGAAGAAGCAGATGGTTAACTTAAGAAGACATGACGTCATCACAGAATATGTGACGTCATCATAGAATAAGTCGAAAGTAGAAAAAGCAAAAAGGTAGAAGAAGCAAAAAGATAGAAGAAGCAGATGGTCAGCTTAAGACGATATGATGTCATCACAGAAGATGTGACGTCATCATAGAAGAAGCAGAAAGTAGAAGAAGCAGATGGTCAGCTTAAGACGATATGACGTCATTATAGAAGATGTGATGTCATCATATAAGAAGCAGAAAGTAGAAGAAGCAGAAAGATAGAAGAAGTAGATGGTCAACTTCAGACAATATGACGTCATCACAGAAGATGTGACGTCATCATAGAAGAAGCAGAAAGTAGAAGAACAAAAAAGATAGAAGAAGAAAAAAGATAGAAGAAGCAGATAGTCAACTTAAGACGATATGATGTCATCACAGAAGATGCGACGTCATCATAGTCCCAAACTCTCATTATTCATCATAACTGTTGTGTACGTACTTCCTACGCAACATCACCACTTATAAAGCTCATATCTCTCAACTCCAATGTTCAAAGATTTCATACTATATATCATTGGAAAGATAAAAAAATAGTCTACAATTTCTAAGAAGGCAACTTCTTCCAATTCAGCCTAGATCAATACAGTATTTCCCTCAAAACCAAAATACGAATTCTCACCCTAAAAAAAACAATGAACAAATTTGACATACCATCGACAAAACACAACATAGTTCATTAACATCAAAATATAAGAGTTTTTACAAAGCTTTGGTAGGCATTTTTAGCCACAATACATCAATATCTGAAAATGCCCAAAATACAAAAAGATATTTGAACAGTAATTTGCTCAAAATGAAACTAAAGCCTTATGGTTACAAATCTAGCCTAAACATAAAAGATGAAAAAATTTGGAGTGAAGCCTCGATTCGCTTTCACTCGATCTCATTTTCTTCACCTGAAGATGGGGCGAAAAAGGGGTGTGAGCTTAAAAGCTCGTGGGTAATAAGTTTATAACCGGTAACAAGCAAAACCGTTAAAGCAGTTTACATTGAATCATAAACACATATTTCTCAAATCATCAATCACTTTATAAGCAATTCAAATCATGCATTCAATAAACTTGTTAACACATAAGCACATCAAAATGGTTTGGGTGGATCCAAAACAGAACGTACTACATATTTCCCTTAAGGGTCCTGTGTAGCTATGAGCAGAACATACTATCGCAATTCCACTTAATGGTCTTGCGTAGCCGTGAACTTATGGAAGTCCATGAAGGAGCTTTATGCAACTAGCGGGTAGGCGGGAGAAGCCTTTGGTCAAAGTGCACTTGACTTAACTTAGGGTACCACCATAAACTCACATAATCATACATTTCACAACTTGTAAACATATGGCCTTAACGACATTTTTCCGAAACTTGATTTCATAATCATAATATCGTTTCAAAAATCAATATCCTTTCAAAAGATCATTTTCATCATTCATTTCATAAACCAATGACACAATT
>JANQBM010854943.1:0-13760 GCA_025594535.1 Erythroxylum domingense | reverse complement strand
TTTCACGTAGCGTCCCATTATCTTAGGTTATGTGTCGGAATGACCTACGGGCGTTCCGGTGCGTATCCCAGGGTAATGGGGGGTTACAAGTAAAGACCCCCAGAGTTCAGCAGTTAAAGGTGAACACACTCCAACGGTTTAGTCCATTCTATAAACATACCTAGTGGTACTCCCAGATTTGGAATAACTCTACCTTCCACTACCCTGGCCTTATCTATCCAAGCAATATGATCTAATACCGCCTTAGCTCCTACGTCAGGCTAAGTAAATTCATCATCGAATATACTCTTTTTTCTCTACTGTCATAAGAGCCAACAAGAAACTATAAAAATAGCAGCCCATGCAAAACTCTGTACTTGGTTCTGGTTACCCAGATTGACAGTCAACCACATCTCTACATCCTGTTGAAAAAAGCTAAGATCGCTTACTGCTAAAGGGAATTGATGCCAAAAGGATTTCACCCTGCTTTAATCTCTTAGTGCATACAAGAGTGTCTCGTCATGGCTACAGAACTGGCACCTGAAGTCCCTTTAAATATAAGGAACCACTCGTTACTGGTTGGTTAGTAGTTTTCTTTTAGACCCAGGCTTGGACATTATGGAATTTAAGTCTGATCCATCATATTTTTCATCCTTTATATAAATCTTAAGTTCATCTACAACTTGTCATCTCAATTCGACTACATCGCTCATCACACTAAGGTAGCTGGCCATGTTCGAAGTCGTTACTTGGATTCAGGTCCATAACCATAAGTTTCGGTGTACGAGATCTTGTAGCACTTACCAATAAGGCCTTATCGATTAGTATTACACAAAAGTATATTCACATATGCTTTATGACCTAAAAAATGGAGAAAAACTTAAAATATGGAAAGTCATCCTCCCTATTTTGTACGTATATGAACACTTGAAGTGTGAAAAAACTTTTAAAAAGCTTTATTATAAGCATAATGACTAATTTTGAGTCTAATTTGTGGCATTTTAAAGTGTTGTTAGTTCTTTGAGTAATGTTACTTGATTTTGTGTGTTAGTATTACTTGGAAGACACACACGTAACCTAATTTGTTAAAGTTGTAATTGCAATTTATTTTTCATAATGGATCTATGAATATCTAAGGGTTAAAGTTTAGTCATTGTGAAAAAAGGAGTATATCTTTTTTTCACCTTAAAGTCTGTTAATGTATGTAATAGTAACAATGTAAACAAATTATTAGGGATTTGTTTTATGTAACAATAACATGTGTTTAGGCATTTATATAGCCAAATTCATGTATATACACTCTTTGTGTAAAAACCGAGACATATTAAAATACAAAACACTTTTCTTGCTTAAAATTTCTATTCTTTCTATATTATATTCAAGATCCTTTTATAAAGAAAGGTAGTATTTCAGTATTCTAGTTCTTAATTTTTTAGAGATAATTAGTCACCCAAGTAGCATTTGGTATATACCAAACTCTTTTACTCCTCAAGATGATCATAATGAAACAAACCTCATCCTCTAAATCCTCCTTATAGTTCACATGTGCCACTAGAAGCTCAACATTAAAATTTGAAACTCTATATTTTAAAGATTGAAGACGACCCAAACTGACATTGTTTTAATCATCTTAAGCCAAAACAACGTCACTTTAACTAAACAAACACAGAAATCCAATCAATAAATAGTGTCATGTATCATCCTCCTAGTGATCTAAATATCACTAGCTAGTAACACATCATCATCCATGTCATCAAAAGTAATGGCAACCGCCATATTAGCCTAAAATGGTCCCACTTTGCCATATTAGCTTCCACTCTAGATTGCCACATCAACAGTAGATCTCACCTCTACCATATCAATTGCCATGTTACCCCACTATTTCAACACCCTACATCATTATTGGTTTAGCCAATTTAGTTTAAACCAATTCAATTTAAACCTATTGACCAAACTTTGAAAGATTATATTAACTATTTTTTAGTAGATTTTCTAAAGTCAAATAGATTCTTAATGTTTTTATGTGTCCTAAACTCATTTTTAGGATCAAATTGGTCAAATTCTACCACTATAGATAAGTTTCTTTATGTTTATGAATTTTCAATCCTTGTTAACAATTTTCTCTTATGTGCATTATAGATACTTCTTGACTTTATCAATACATTCCTTAACAAATTAATGCCATCTTTCATATATCTAATTATAACTGTAAGCTAAGGAAATGTGTAGCCTTCTTAGAGGTAGATTTCTTTGGAATATTATTACTTAAGAATTACCTAAACCTCCTCAAATTCCAAACGAAGCAGATGATATATTCATAGAATGTCTAGCATTTTAAGATGGTATGAATCGTCATATTCTAAAAATTTTGCAATACATATGCCAAAGTAATCAAGCATGATTTTTTACTGTTTGATATTTCCAAAAAGGCATGAAATTTTTAAAAGGTTGTTATTATATTTTTGATGATGTCAACCAATTTTAACTTTATAGACTATTTTATAGAATACAACAACAACTTAGTTAAACTATCTATAGTTATTTATGTGAATTACAAGATCTTTAGGATTAAGTGGTATTTAGAGACCTTACTTTGCCTAATACGTAATTTACCACTATTTATGCTAATCTTCGTGATCAAAAGTATATTCGACACCTATTAATAACTATTAGAGATAAGTTTGAGTCGATCTATAGCTCTCTTCTTCATTGAGGATCTCTGTCAAGCCTTGATATAGTAATCAAAGAACTATTTACAAAAGAAATCTAGCTAAACACCCTCAAATGGAGAAATGTATTCCATCTACCAATATTGTTCTTGCCTCTTAGGCTTCTTCTTATCAAACTTATACCGCTCAGAACACACCTAAGAAAAAGGTATTTTGCAACAATTGTAAAAAAAATGGTCACCTCATCTCAAAATGTAGGGAGTGATCCAAGAATGGTCTTTTATTATCTATATAGTTTATAACTCAACTATATATGTTCAAAATGTGGACATTATTTAAACACCTAAGTTAACTTTGCCTGAAATTTTTCTTTTTCCCAAACTCTTATTAGATCTCATATTTATTAGTTAATTATGTGAACTTAGTGTTAACTTATCTTTTCTAAATTATGGTTATACTATACAGGACCTATAAATAGGTGAGTCCCTTGAGACAAAGCATAAGAATGGATAACTATTTGAATTTACCTAACTCCACATTTTATCCAAAATTATTGCTAGTGTTGTTACATCTAATATTTAGCACTCTCTTCTTCTTTTTTTACATCTCTCCAAACTTAGACTTGATTTTTTGATTTCTAGTGATTCCTTGAGCTATGTCAAGATTAAAATTTTGGAATGTATCTCATGCCAACTTTCTAAAATCTTTACCTTTTATTAATAGTGATTACATTTCTTAGGCAACCTTTGATTTGGTTCATTTTTGACATTTTAGGATATGCTCCTTATGTCACTATAGGAGGTTTATGATATTGTGTGATCTTTATTAATTATTTCTCTATTATATTTACCTCTCACTTCATAGATTTGAACTATTTTCCATTTATTCTCACTTTGCAAATATGTTCTAGACTTGATTTTCTTACAAAATTAAAATTTTATGCACTAATAATTCCTTGGAATATAAGGAAAAATCTTTCATTGATATTCTTTATCAACATTGAACTATTGTTCAAAGATCATGTCCAAACATTTTCCAATAAAATGGTAGGACTAAATAAAAGAACAGACATTTATCAAAAATGAGCTGTTGTTCAAAGATCTTGTCCAAACATTACGACTGAACAAAAGAATAGACATGTACTTGATAATATCCAAGCTCTTAACATCTATTCCTCTTGTCTAAAAACCTTTTGGGTAGAAGTTACTCTTTTAACAATCTATTCTATTAATTATAATCTTACTTATGTTATAAGTAATATTTCTCCTTATAACTATTTGAATAATCATACTCCTGACCACCAAACTCTTAAAGTATTTGTAGTGGTTGTTTTGTTCTTTTCCAACCATATGGATACACCAACCTAGAACTAGGAGCATGATTATATTCTTTCCTAGTGTATAGGATATAACATAAAGGGTACAAGTGTTAGGATCTTTTAAAATAAAGACTTTATCTTTCTGCATGTGACCTTTTAGGAACATCAGATGTTTCTCATCTTTTTCAAAATTCCATGTCAATGAACCTTCTCGTTAATTTTCCTTTAATCCCAATATATCCTTATTTCTTGACATTTCTCTTATAGGATCATTATCTAACTGTTCTAACACTTTGATATAACCTATGCTTAATTTCATTATATCTTCACTAGTTGTGGCTCCTTCGCCTCCTCCAAATGATCCTTCTCCGTCTACTCATTCATCAGATTCTCTTATACCTCAACCTACTCCTCCTCAAGTCAAACTTTTGTTCATCTTTGATATTTTTATGTTTATTCTACTATTGTCTCTTTCTATGAACGTCACATATATTGTGATGCAAGATCTAACTCTTTATAGCAGAAAGTAATGGTATAATAGTTACAAACACTTAGTAGCACCAACATTTGGGATATAGACAACTTACCTTCAAGCAAGTCTATTTTTAGTTATATATAAGTCTATAAAATTAAGATTGAGGCTAAAGGATCACTTAAATGATATAAATTTAAATTTGTTTTTAAAATATTTACACAGTATAGTATTGACTATAAGGAGACATTTGCTCCTATAGCTCGTCTAATCTCAGTTCATAATTTTTATTATAGTTATTGCTAATAAGCATTGCCATTATTCCAAATTTCAAGTATGCCTTCCTTAATGGTGATCATACATTAAAAGTATATGTAACCTATAGCTCCAAAATTAGTCTAATCGAGCTCCTATGACTATACCTTTTTCGTTCGTAAAATGACTCAAAGATTCTTTATTCTTCTCCTTAATGTTAATGGTATGATAATTACTGGTAACCATACTCAAGTATTTCCACTCTTAAATTCTTTTCGAATCAACAATTTAAGATAGAGGACTTTGTAATCGAAGATTTTTTATGTCTTGAAGTTTTATCTACTGAATTTGGATTTTATCTATCACAAGTAAAATATGTGTTAAATCTTATCTCTTATGCTAGTATAACTAACACCAAGACTACTATCACTCAACTCGAACACAATATCCATCTTTTTACTACTAATGGGACTATCTTTAACGATGATACTCTTTATCTCTAATTAGTTGGAAGTCTTATATACATCATTGACTCTTAACCTTATATTGCCTATGTTGTTTACATCATCAATCAATTCATGTTAGCATCTTATACAACTCATTTATCTTTTTTTTGTATCCTTTTATATATCATAGGTACTCTCTTTCATGGTATTCACTTTTATCATTAATTTCCATTAGGAGTTATGATCATACTCCAATGTTAACTAGGGTTAGGATCTAATTGATTAACATTCAAATACTATCTATTGTTTCTTCTTTGGCATATCTCTTGTTTTATGGTGTAACAAGAAATAAAGAGTTATCTCTTGAACTATCACGAAGGTAGAATACCAAGCTCTTGAAAACATTAATGATGAGCCATAAGCTCCTCTAGCTATGTTGGTTGCTTCAAGATATAAGTGCTTATATTCTTGTGTGACTACTATCCTTATGATAATCACAGTGCTATACAAATTGCTCACAATGATATTTGTCATGAGTGTATCAAACATATTAAGATTGATTATCACTTTATATGAAATCATTTTCTCCAAGGCACTATCCAACTTTTCCTTACTTCAATCTCATGTAGACATTTTCACCAAATCACATCCACCTTGGTGATTTCAAGAACTTATTTTCAAACTCAAGATTTCTAGCTCCTGATTGCCTTGAGTTTAAAGGGAGATAATTTATGTAACAGTAACAATATATGTAAATTAATAAGCATTTGTATTGTGTAATAATAGAATATATTTACGAATGTATATACCAAAGTCATGTGTACATACTCCCTTGTGTAATAGCTTAGACACACCAATATACAAAGCATTTTCTTGTTCAAAAACTCCTCTTCTTTGTACAAAGTCAAGCTTCTTTTTATTTATAGCAAGGTGTTGAAAGAGAATTAATAGTGAAATGTTAAATTGTTGGGACTATAAGTTAAAGAATTATGGCATTCTTAGACAGATTAACTATTTTTTTAGTAGAGAGAAATTTTGTTTTTCAAATCGAAAGTATCTTTCAATTGTTCATGTTAAAAAGCAATTTCAATCGTTTTTTTCTCATTGTACATGTAAATTTTCAATTGTAATAATAGTGACTGCATTACAAATATTATAATTGTGATTAGTGCAAAAGTTAAAATGTACATTACAAGTATCATAGTTATAAATCTTTTCAATCATATACATCATACTTTAAAGCTTTTAAAATTTAGTGTATTAGATTATTCATAATTCTTTTCCGATATAATATACTTTCATTCATACTATCTAGTATAAAATAATTATTACTTTTCAATAAAATGATAAACATAAATATTAGAAAATTAAGAGTCCCAACTGTGATTTTTTAACCTTTTTATTTATCTCCTTGTGTTTTTAAATTGTCATATATCTTTTTTATTAAATTACAAGTAAACCTCTTGCGTATCAATTGTAATTAGGTTGCATTATGATTTATGTTACAAAATAATGTAGATTCAACTTCAGAAGAAAATTTGATAGCTTTCATAAATTAAACTATCATGCTGACCTCAAACGTTATTTTCTAACCAAAAAAATCCATTCTAGTATAATTTAAGGCTTGTTTCTTTTCATTTTTTATACTTTTAGTTTTAGTTACCAAAATAAGAAATAAATTAGTAAATCACGTTTGGGTTATAATATTTCTATTTCTTATTTTTTTTAAAAACCCTACAACATTATGATAACACAAAATACATGTTTTCATTAGTTGTGGCTGCTGTTGCTAAATCGAAAAACTTGTTACCACAATGATCCTCTCTTCTTAAAATGACAAAGCAACAATTTAACAACATCCTCTACGTCATCACTTCAACAATCTATAGGAAACCAACCGT
The DNA here is from genome assembly GCA_025594535.1 of Erythroxylum domingense. NCBI lineage: Eukaryota > Viridiplantae > Streptophyta > Magnoliopsida > Malpighiales > Erythroxylaceae > Erythroxylum > Erythroxylum domingense. The sequence goes on along the minus strand of JANQBM010854943.1, from coordinate 6,720 downwards.
GATCAAATCACGAGCATAGTGGACAATAAAAAATTTTATGGTTTCCTTTCGAATCCCAAGAAATGGATAACTTGAATAATAAAAACACGAATGGTAAAATAAAAGCATACCTAATTTGTTTTTCTTGTTGAAATTCTTTAAAGCTTTTCGACGTGTCAACCATAAGTTGTTCACTTGTCCAGCCGTTTTCAGTATCCACAATGCAACTTCTCTACTCTTGAGAGAAATTAAGCTTGAGTGCTAGCTCCTCAACGCTTACTCCTATTTATAGAAAAACCATTAGGGTTTTAAATTTTTTTATTAAAATTAAATTCCTTAATTGTAATTAAAGTCAAACTCTAATTATAATTAATTTGATTTTAATAAAATCAAATATCTCATATTTGATCCCTAAAGTTTCTTAAACTTTATAATTAAGTCCAACTTAATTAAAATTGATTTTTCTTCACAAGTTGTTCTTTAATGTGTGACCCATTAGGTTCTTAATATATTGGCAATGATTATAAATTATAATTTGAATTCATAATTAGAGTCATATAAATTAAAATTCCTTTTAATTTATCTTTAATTCTTCAATTAAATAATTAATAATCATAGATTAAGATAAACGTCTAGCAATATGTCATGACCACCCAAATATCAATAATGTCAAAGTAGTTTGACTTAACCTATTCATTCATGGTTATGAAGTATAATTTAATCCTTTCGTCATTCAATGTTCCAATTGGACATAGTGTGGATATAGTGTTTACTTTTTTCATCCAATCATGTTCATTATTGCTAATTAGTAATTGATTTATAATGAATATTTGAAAACTCCTTTTCAAATATCAATTCACTCTAGCCAGAGAATTCCATAAATCATTACTAATCAAAAAAAGTGGAACATTCTCTCTAATTACTTAAGAGTGATGAATTCTTTGTTGACTTCCTCAACTATCTCTATATGATTCATACTACATTCAAGTACTACCAACTGAATTATCCTATGATAGTTCATAAGTAGCATCAAAACACAGTAATTCTCACACAAGATATTTTAGTAATCTAAAGTCTAAGGATTAATTATAAAACCTTCATTATGAGAAAATTAATTGACACACAAGTAATATTCCATTTGGGATTCTTATAGTTGGGTTAGTTTAGTGACTTGTTCTCTAATAAGCACCTAAAAGTTAGTTTATGTTTCTCCATATTTTAATTTATGAGATCAATTAATTTTTTATAAGAAAGAAGCATAATGTGTGCTAATTTTATTGTTCAACAATATCCTATCTTGATGGAACTACATCTAGGAACATTTAGAAATGATATGTAAATGTAAATTGAATCTTATAATTATGATCTCATCATAATTTCAATTACACAGTAATTATTCTAGGGATTTTACCTTTAATATTAAAACAAAAAATGTAATTAACTTAATACACAAAGATAAACAATACCTTTCTATTAATTAAATAATAATGTCATTCATCACCTTACAACCAACTGATTAGCTGTAAGAGCATAAACTAACAACCTCCCACTTACATTGAAGCCAATCACCTGTGTATCTAATACCATATCCATCTATATGTCGATCATGTCTCTTCCAAGATAATGGCTTAATGAGAGGATCCATAAGATTCTCTTCAGTAGGAATTCACTCCAATGCTATATCTTTCTGCTCTATAATCTCCCTGATTAAGTGAAACTTCCTGAGTACATGTTTCTATTGTTGATGAGACCTTGGTTCCCTCGCCTGTGCAATAGCACCGTTGTTGTCATAGTACAATACTGCAGGCTCAACAATGCTAGGAACCACTCTAAGGTCAATAATGAACTTCTTGATCCAAACTTCTTCCTTTGTTTCCTCTAACACTAAAATGTACTCTACCTCAGTCATTGAATCCGTAATGGTTGGTTGTTTGGAACTCTTCCAACTTACCGCACCACCATTTATAGTGAAGATGTACCCTAACTGTGATCTACTATCATTGAGATCTGACTAAAAACTAGCATATGAATATCCTTGAACTCTCAGCTCAGCTCAAATCAACTCCTCTATTTAAGTACTTTAAGTTTTTTTATAGTCTTCCAGTGACACTCACCTGAGTTGGCTTAAAACATGCTTGTTATGCTCAAAGTATGAGAGACATCTAGTATAGTGCATAACATCAGATACATGATCGATCCAATAGCTAAAGCATGTGGAATACAATCTTTTTATCTCGCTCCTCTTGTGTCTTTGGACACATACTCTGCGAGAGAGAATTCACATGCGAAATGGGTAAGAATCCCTTCTTAGAATTCTCCATGCTAAACCTTTTTAACACTTTGTCTATTTAAGTGGATTGGGACAACCCAAGCAAATGCTTTGGTTTATCTCTATTGATTTTTATTCCCAGAATGTAGGCTGCTTCCCCTATATCCTTCAAGGAGAAATTCTTGGATAAACAAATTTTATAGACTGAAGCATAGGTATGTCGTGTCCAATCAACAATATGTTATCGATATATAGCACTAGGAAAACGACTGCACTCCCACTAAATTATAGACATATGGTTCATCCACATTTTTTATAAAAGCAAACTTTTTTATTATCTCATCAAAACGAATGTTCCAACTCCATGACGCTTGCTTAAGTCCATAAATGGACTTTTGCAACTTGTATAATTGATTAGGAAATTTCTTAGATTCAAAACCTTCAGGTTGTGTCATATAAACATCCTCCTGCAAATTTCCATTGAGAAATGTCATTTTGACATCCATCTGCCATATTTCATAATTATGATATGCAACTATAGCCAATAAGTTCCTTATAGATTTTAGCATAGCTACTGGCGAAAAGGTTTCAATAAAATCAACTCCTTATTTTTGTTTGTAACCTTTATCTACTAACCTTGCCTTGTACGTAGGTACATTACCATCCATGTAAGTTTTTCTCTTAAAAACCCACTTGCATCCAATAGGTACAATACCCTTAGGCGCATCCACCAAAGTCCTTACTTGGTTAGTGTATATGGATTCCATTTCAAATCTCATAGCTTCATGTCATTTTAAAGAATTAACATCAAACATTTCTTCTTTAAAAGTAGTAGTCTCATCATGTATGATCAATACATTATCCTTCCTTTGCTTAATATGTAGATCTAATCTAGTGTAGGGGGTGGGGGGAGGAATAACATATCCTCCTAGTGCGTCGCAAACTATGTGTTTCTTAAATCCTTGGTTGTACATCATATGTATCAACTTAAGGTTGTTGTTCCATCTCGATATGAATTTGTGGCTTTTGAACTTCTCTACGTTCTACCTTGTGCGTAGAAGTGTATAGGCTACGTAGGAACCTGAGGGACCTTGGAGTTCTAGATTTACCTCGTCTAGGACTCTTGGGGTGGGGTCTTAGGGGCTTAGCATTAGTCCGGTGAAACTGGGATACCTAATGTATATAAAAAAAAGACATTATTCCCAAATGTTGGGCACGTGTCTTACACACGCCTATCGTCTTCTCACAACTGCTAGGTTTTCTTTGATTTTTCACCGCCACCACTCTTGGTGATGTTCCTCCAGACGCCACGCTGCTGTAACCACCGTGCCATCGATTGCTTCTACTTAAAGGTGTTAAACACCCTTTAACACTTAAACTAGTGACGTTGGCTTCAACCTACCACTAGTAGTGGTTTGCCACTGGTGAGTAACCCAAAAAGACAAATGCAAAACGTAGGTAGGATATAAACGCAGCGTTACACAATTCCTAAACAAATAAAACATGAATATAGAGCAATCATGCATTCTGATTTTTGTACAAGGAATAAGTTCTTTAGAACAAAACAATTGCAATCGCAATGCAGAAGGCAGCGACATAAGGATTTTTAGAATAAAGCAAACAGTAGATGCAAAATAAGTTTTAGAAAGCATAATATGATTTTCTAAGTCGTGGATTTTAATGTTCAGAATACAAACCACGTGAAAAACAACACAACGAGTAGAGGTGGAAACAATTTCTGGAACAAAAGTGGAGATAACAGACGGTATAAATTCTTTAGAAACACTAATTCGACTTTAGTAAAAGCGTAAATCAAATTTAATGCCTTAATTTTATCAAATCAATAACAATCAGGCCTCTAATTCAAGTTAAACAGTTAAAGGAGACTCTAATACTAATATTAGCAATCAACCGTAATCGAATCATAGGCATAGTGAAAAATAAAAAATTTTATGGTTTCCATTTGTATCCTCATAATTAAATAACTTTAATAATAAAATCATACTTGATTAATTTTTTCTATTGAAATCCTTTGAAAATTTTTCAACGTGTCAACCACGAGCTATTCACTTTTCTAGCCTCTAATGGTATCATTAAAGTAGCTTCTCAAATCTTGAGAGGAACTAAGTAAAAGTGTCCTATTTATAGAAAAAGCATTAGGTTTTTAAAATTTTTATTAAAATTAAATTCCTTAATTATAATTAAAGTCAAACTCTAATTATAGTTAATTTAATGTTAATAAAATCAAATATCTCACATTTGATCCCCAAAGTTTCTCAAACTTTATAATTAGGTTCAACTTAACTAAAATTGATTTTTCCTTCATAAGCTGCTTTTTAATGTGTGACCTGTTAGGTTTCTATTATATTGGTAATGATTATAAATTATAATTATAATTCGTAATTAGAATTAGATAAATTAAAACTTTTTTTTAATTTATCTTTAATTCTCCAATTAAACAATTTATAAGTATAGATCAAAATTAACGTTTAGCAACATGTCATGATTACCCAAATATCAATAATGTCAAAATGATTTGACTTAACCTATCTATGAATGATTATGATGTATAATTTAATCATTTCATCATCCAATGCTTAAATCAGATAAGATATAGTGTCTACTCATTTCATCTAATCGTGTTCATTCTTGCTAATTAGTAATTGATATTTGAAAACACCTTTTCAAATAACAATTCACTTTAGCCAGAGAATTTCATAAATCACTACTAATCAATAACAACAGAACATTCTCTCTAATTACTTTATAGTGACAAATCCTTTGTTGACTTACTCAACTATCTTCGTATGGTTTATACTACATCCAAGTACTACTGACTGAATTATCCTAGGATAGTTCATTAGTAGCATCAGCACAACAATTCCCAAACGAGATACCTTGGTAATCTTAACAACTTTAAGGATCAATTATAAAACTATCATTATGAGAAAATCCACATTACACACAAGTAATATTCCATTTGGGATTCTTATACTCAGATCAGTTCAATGAATTATTCTCTAATAAGCACCCACACATTAGTTTAAATATCTTCATACTTTAATTTATAAGATCAATTACTTTTTCTGGAACCCCACCCTGGCAAGTCACGTACCCGACGTCCTACGTGACATTTGAACACGCATCCCATAAGGGAGGAATCCCCCACCAGGTCGAACCTCAAAAATAACTCATTTCACTTACCACCAAACAGAATTAAAGGTAGATCATAAGAAATTTCAATAAGTGTTGGCCCCGAGAAAAATACGTGGTGGGATCGTAGAATAAGCATAGACATCAAAATGAATCATTCAAGAACAAAAATTTAAGAAAAAAACATTTCATACATAATTTAATAAATAACATTGATTTAATAAAAATAGCTAATAATGATTTCCAAATAATTTAAAATTATAGGAAAGGTAAAAATATTTTCTCACTATTTATAAAAATATATCCATGACCAAAAGTAAATCAAGAATATTTAATTTGGTAGTAAAACAAATTTGTATCCTTTTGAATTTAAGAAAAGAAATCGCAATTTAAGAAAAGGCCTGAAGATTCGGTAACAAAGGGGTAAGTTGTGATCGTTCCATAGAACGATCGCAACTTTGAATCAAAAGTTGTGGGTCGCGAGCGTACCTTGGTACGCTCACGATTTGAAAACAAAAGAAGCAAATCGTGATCGTACTACGGTACGATCGCGAGAAATAAGTGATGAAGGGGGGGCTCGCGATCGCGAGCAGCGAGCGCTGCATGCGCGCGCTCACGACCGCGAGCACTCGCGATCGCGAGAACTCCCGCTGGATGCGAGCGCTTGCGATCACGAGGGCAGAAGCTAGATGCGCGAGCGAGCCGCGTGTCCAGCCCCTCAAAACGATAGTCCAAAATCAAACATCCATAACTTCTTACTCAGAACTCCGAAATTTGTAAATTTGGTAGCACTAAAAAGTTAAAAGGAAACTATACAAATTTTCTGAAGGATGAAAAAACAAAATTGGTCTTTAAGAGCATTAAAAACCACTGCAAAGAGACTGCCTAAATAAAAATAATGAAAAACATCTTAGACAGACATAGAAATTCTAAACACTATAACTTTCCACTTTATGGGCCAAAAATCTCATACTTTATATCATCAAAAAGATAAGAAGAAAATGCACATCTTCTATGAAGACTCCAAGAACAATTTCAAACTTTATGAGGGTCAAACATTTACTCAAAGTTTCTGCCCAGAAACTTGCTAATTTCTGACAGCACCTGCACCAAACTTTAACAATCCATATCTTTCACCTCCCACATCCGAAAATAGAACAGGATACCTCATTGGAAAGCTATGTAAATCCTCTATATCTTTCAAGAAGACTACTTCACCCAATTCAATCCACATCAGTCCAGAATTCACCTCAGAATCAGTACACACAAAAATCTATTCTTATGGCAATTTGCAACACAAATACAAAAATGAAATCCGT